>JAVSBS010005530.1:0-10790 GCA_033124195.1 Coracias cyanogaster | reverse complement strand
GAGGACAGAGGAAATTGTGCTGTGATTCTGCTTAAGAATTGCACAGAAAAAGACATAGCAATGCTTGTAGCTAATGTGTTATGGGTAGTCTTCCACACTGTGCTGCTAGGTAGCCTTCTTGCTTGTCACTGATCAAGATGAATATTCAGTTTCAAAGGCTCAGATAAATGAAATAAATGGCTTATGAAAATAGAGCTATGCTAGAAAAATGAGGAAAGGGAAGTACTGAGATTGAATATGATTTTTTTTCATAGACAAAGTACAAAAAGAAAAACACTTGTGCTATTTAGTTGTCTTTTTTTGTTATATAGTTTAATCAGTCTGTGGCTTGTGGAGTAAGTTAAAAATAAATCTAGTTAGTATTTTCAATTTAGATACCTATAGTGACTTGATAAGGCATGGCAGAATTTTTTTGTGACATTTAGGTTTTTCATTACTATTAGTTTGCTTTGTTCAAGTTGTCTATGCACGCTGTGTATTTGTTGTGTTCCATCATCTCTAAAAGCTGAGATAGGACTTTCTGAAGTCGTAAGCAATGAAACTTTAAACCCTGAAGTTTATAGTAACCTATGTGTTGAGGAGTACAAATTAACTCAAAAAGCTATCCCTCCCTAATGTAAAATATAACATTTCACATGAAAGTATTGACTTATTTTCAAAGGCAACACTGTCTAACCTAACTGAATATTCCTCAACTCTGTTACCTGTGATATTATACTTGCTGGGCATCTTGAGTTGTTTTCTCATTTTTCTTCCAAATTTCAATGAAAATATTGAAAAGAAGTAATTAGTATTCCCACAGAAATATCTAGGTCATTAAAACACAGGAGAAGAAACTAGCTTAATTCAAGCAAACACTTATAACTGTATTTAAGCAGATATCATATATAATGTTGGTAATTAAAAAAAACCCAATATAATCCTTGTTTCAGTTATCTCCTTTTGAAATACAGCTACAACTATAATATTAATTATATGGACAAACTCCTTATAGAGTTTGAACTTTGGATACAGGCATTTTCAAAAGCAGTTGTACCCCCTTCTCACTGCAGATTTTATATATACAGCTTCATATAAAACATTGCCAATGTTTTCCTTTGTGCATTTTATTGTTCAGTTCCAGTTTATGCAGACTCAGTAATTCACAAAATCACTGAAAGACCTTTGCACGGGTGGGTTTTCTTTGTTATTAATTGAGAATGGTGATCCTCTGTTCCTGGATGCGTCATTTGAAATAAGATGCATGCTTTGAAACAGGCAGGAAGAGACTAATGAAATGTGTATTCCATTTACCATCACCTGGTCTTCTCATGTAGCATAGTAAGCAAGCCCTGGGGAGTTATTACAGCCTGTCAAGGTTTATCGCCAAGTTGTCCGTGGGCAGAGCTGAAGGTCTCAGCTCAGCAAACCAAAGAGGCAATAGTGCTGCAACCCCTTAAATAAAATAATAAGTTGCCTTGCAAATACCGCAGTAAATATGTAGTAAAAACCTGTTGAAGCCCTAATCTGTCACATTATGATGTCTTATTCATCAAAGTTGAAAGGGTTCCCTGCAGGACAAATTCTGTGTGAATCTTCCTTTAATTCTCTTTCCCTTAAAAATAATCTCTCTCAGTTCGCAGTACTTCTCTGGGACTACTGAGTGTGGTGGTGGATATATTTTGCTTAAGGCTGTTGTTTTCAGATGGGAAAGTGCTTCTGCTATCTTCATTCTTCATTTTCAGGGCACAATTTTGCTGGAGGTTTGTCATCTTGAGAACTGGTTTCTTTTCCTCATGGAAAAGAAAAAAATGAGAGAAAACTGCCACCTAGAGTGTTTGGCTACAAATCTGCACTTTTGCTTTGGTGTGTGGCTGTCTCTGATGGGGACCCAGCTGCCCCCAGCACAGCGTTGGGTGCAGGTGTCAACTTCAGCTGCTGTAGGCTTCAAGGGGCCCTGGGGCAGGGACCTGCGCTCAGGTAAAAGGCAGAGGTGGCTGCTCTGGTTAGTTAGCTCTGTGTAACCTAGTCTTTCTGCTAAAGTCCAGCTATCTGTGAGAACTGCATGCAATGCCTGCCTAAGATTTTTTTTTTTTTTTTTTTTTTGTAGCCCTGAAGCCAGAGCATCTACCCATCTCCTCTGCTTGTGCTGCTTGTGGCAGGGGTGTGGGGGCAGGAATTCAGAAAGCTTTCACAGAATAGGTCAGAATGAGTTTTCAGGCTTGGTTATCTGGAGATCCTCAGCCAATAACCTCAAACGTAAGGTGGCTGCTACTGTTGTGAATTTGGTCTGTTTTATTCTTAGTAAAACTTGTTATTAATTCCCTTAGAGAGCCTGCAGATAAATTGTGTTCTGTTTCTTTAAAATAAGAACCACAAGGAAATTATATTTAGTAATGGTTATCTGATGGATGAAAAGGGAGGAACAGAATGAATCTTGATATGCACGCAGTAAAAATGTTATAGCCCCCCAAAAAGTAGTACATGGATGTGCCCCAGTTTGCTTTCACTCCTTTCACCTTTGTAAGTGGATAACCTTTACTGTGGGACAATGTTACTGTGTTAGATGTGAAAAGGTCCCCTGACATCACATGGCTAATTGGGGCTCCTCAGTGAATAGATTCTGGCCTTTTAGCGGTATCCTAAATGCACTATTGACTTGCTGACAGGAAGCCCTGTGGCAATAACAAAGGAAGAAATGATTCAGCAATCAGTGGAAAGCCTCCCTTGATTTCACATCTGCTAGTCCATCCATTTCCATGCCGGCGAGGCTGCCTTCATATGAGGGCAAAGTCTCTCATCCTTGAGTACTTTGTTCCTTTTTTTTTTTTCTCTTTAAATTTTTCCATAGGCAGTACAAAACCAAAATAAAAGAACTGCTAGGGTGATACAACCTCAAAGTATTAACTACTGCTAGCTGCAGCAGAAAATGGGTATGTGAAGGCAAAGTGCTGCATTATGAATGGCAGCGTGATTTCCAAAATCAGCTTAAGAAAGTCCGAGGGATTAGGGTATTGTTTTACTGAACTGTAGCAGACCATGACTGTCTCTAGGGTGGCTCTGCTGCAGCCCTTTAATAGCAAAAATCCCAAATCCTGTTTTAGAAAAATTGTTTTTAGTTTGTTACTGTAACAAGGAGGTACCATTTGAAGTTTAAAATACTTTTGCTTTGTATTACAGTGCCAATGGTGCTTAAGCAGCTAAGAAAATATTAGGAAACTTTTATTCTAAAGAAAGCAATAAATCTAGTCTCTCTGTTGATCCATGCTTTTTGTGAGAGTACAGTGTATGCCAGCATACTTAGCATGACTAGGAAAATTCTTTTGCTGTATTTGGGCAACATGTACACCAGGGCATTTTTATACTTATCCGGATGAACTCAAAACATCATGTTCTGGTCCAGATACTGGAACACAGACAAAATTAATAAATATGCTAGGAAGCACATAAATAAGAACAGCTGTCTAACCCTGATATGTAAACTTTATGTTGTGTTACACATTTTACAATTAACATATCCTTGATTTAATGTGGCTTATGATGTAGGAACATACAACTTACCACATGAAATCGAAGTGGTTGTTCATGTACTTTACCATTTTATCTCCTAATTAAAACAAGTCTGAAGGATCCCTGAAGTTGTGTTCTTTGTCCTAATTAAATAAAAAGGAAAGTACCCTTTGCTCTGCCTGTTCACAAGAATAACATCCTCTTTCTGAAGCAATTTAGCTTTTATACATTATGCCTTGAGAAATTCCTTGTGCTACTCCTTCACTTCTAGCTATCTTTTTTTGTTTAAGTGTCTGTGTTTTCTATGACATTATATTGCTGCATGGTTTCTGACTTTTTTATCTCCTCAATTTAGGCCTCTAGATTAGTTTCCTTTTTGTGAGGTGTGTAGGAAAGGTAACAATTGTTCCCTGAGTCATCCTATGAGAGCTTTCTGAAGGCCCAGGGAAAATTTTGGCAGAATACCTCTCCTGTGGAGGTGGCAGGGGTGCAGTTCTGTCAGACGCTGGAGCCCAGCCAAGGCATGGCAAATCTCAGGTTAATCTTGTCTGGGGAGAGGATAAGATTATTATATTTAAAGTAATGAAGGTAAATCCTAACTTCGGGTCATATCTTTGGAAAATGGTAGTAGTCACTCACCACTGTAGGACTGTCTGCATGGTACAATGGGGGTGACCTGGGGAAGGGTTGTTGTCAGAACGCTTTCTTCTGTGGCCTTAATAAGATGGCAGCCTCTGTAAATTTTGGCAGGGTTGATATGGAATCAAGTGTTCAACTGGTGTTAATCTGCAAGTGAAAACTTTACCCATACACTCTAAAGTGACTGTGTTTCCAGCGGTATGACATCCAGTTAGGATCATCAATGGGATTTTTCTGGAGGGTAGCTATGGACCCAGAAGGCATGAGGCATTTCCTAGCAGTGCACTTTTGCTGTTTGCAGGGAAGTGTTGCAGAACTGCTTCATAAGTATTCCAAGTGTTTTATGGAGGAAAATTACTCAGGAATACAAGCCTTTAGCTGAAGGGAATGTCAAACTTTAATTATGTCTTTCTTGCTGTGTATGAAAGGTCAATCCCTATCTTATGGAAAGTTGGGCATAAAAGTAATCATAAAATCTTAGAAGAAGACCACCAGGGCATGGGGGGAAGAGAGAGCATGGATTTATAGAGCAGGATGTTCCCTGTTGATCTGGAATTCAGCTGTGAAAGTTAAACGAGAGTATAAAGCACCACATTCATTGCTTAGAGACCTTCTTTTGCCATATCTATGAGAACTGTTTGGATTATCAGTGTTTCTTCATCAAGTCTGGCACTTTACCCCTATATATTTATTGCTGTATTGTTTGTCCCCTGTGCTAATGTCAGTAGAAAGAAGGATAAAGAACCAATGGACTGCCTGTGTGGAAAGGTGATTTTTCTGCGGGACAAGTGTAAATATTTACTTGTGCAGTTGCATCTGTATATATATAAACACTTATATAAATATAAAAACATGTATTTCTCTAGATATAATCACAGGATATGTATCTGTGAATATCTATCTCTATGGATATTCCTAGAGTACATCTTTCAGCATATAGACCTATCTATATTGAGACCCATAGATATAACCCCAGGGAAGTCGCGGTGTGATTTCAGAGCTGCCTTCAGTCCGGACGAGGCAGACAGACAGACAGACGGGCGGCCGGCGCTGGGGGGCAGCGCTGCCCCGCAACCAGCCGCCTCTGCCCGGCTGAAACCTCCCCTGATGGAAACGCGCTTGGGAGTTCGAGGGTGGTACCGGTGCTCTCAGGAGCTCCGTGCAGCCGAGGGGCGGGCAAATGCAGCCCTCAACGGGTGCCCTGCATGTGCCACCCTTTTTTTAAAATTTATTTGTTTTAAATGAGAAATCCTGTTTTCCTTTTGCATCCCTTACGCACGTTAGGGAGGGAGCTCACAGTGCTCCGGACTGAGCTCTGAGTAGTTAATGTGCTCTGCTGTCCTCATGGTCCATTTTTGCAGAGTTCTGGCCCTGCAAGGAGATGAGGGGACCCATGGAGGCACAGCATGAGTCCCTCAGGCTCCCTAAAAGGCCTGGAGTGTGAGGATCTAGCACCGCAAAAAAGAAGTCATGGGTTGGTCCAGTTGCCCCAGGTGGGACAAGCATTTTCTATGTCCAGTATGTAATAATGCAGGGATTTGTTTTGTACTTCTGCATACTTCATCTTTATGTTTCTAGCAGCCTAACGAATGCTGAAGAGAGCCACTGTCTTCTACTGCATTTCAAAAGCAGTCTATTACAGGAAGTTGCATGTTATGATTTCTCGTGGAAACATTACTTTTTTTTCTTTCTCCCCCATATGCTGATATTTTTTCCATGAATTCAAAGTAACTTGAAACTTATGGCTGTTCTCTGAGTATGTGAAGTATTAGCCAATGTGACAGAAGATGTATCCCATATAAAGGAAATTCTTGATCACTGAAAATCCATGCTAAAAAAAGCTAAATATTTAGTGCGTGCTGCTCTGAACATGAACCTTTTAGCTGCCCTGAGGCAAGAAGAGAGTAAACAGTGGTAGATACGTTCTGTAAAACTGTACATGGCAGATTTTTTGTGGCTTTTTTTTCTGGCTCTGAGGAGGCTCAAATTCTTCAGGAAGCACCTGACTTCTGTTGTTTCTATCGGTGAAATTTTTGTTAGTGACTTTATCTTGTGTCACTGGGAAATAATAGTTTTCTCTTGGCTACTGTTGATGCTTGCTTTCTCCAGAGCTCCCTGGGGAAGTGGATTCCCCAGCCCCTATTCATCTAACAAAGCACAGCGGTTACTTACAGACTTCATTTGAGTATGTAAAGATTGCTCATGGCATGAAGGTTGCTGGGATCCAGCCACCTCTCCTGGGATTGCTCACATGGTGATAAATAACGTACCTCCTTTCTTTTGGTTTATAAACACCGTTCTTATTCCCATGTGTAGAAATGGTGCTGTGGATGAAGTGCATTTATGTCTTTTCTGATGGAAGAGATGCATATTCCTTGTTTATTTTTAGGGTGTTAGAACGACAAAACCGAGTTGTGAATGTTTTCTTTTGTTTAGCAATAAAGACAATATCTGGTTCCTATATAGTGATGATATCTAGTTCCCGTATCATGCTCTTGGATATTATTTCCATTTCATACATGGGGAACTGAGGCACAGCAAAGTAAAATGAATTCCTGGAAAACACCCAAGAAGCTGGAAAATAATCAAGTATTCTCAGTACTAGTCATCTGCTTTGTGCACAATCATTCTCCTTCATTAAAACTGGAAGGATTTTCTTTTCTTGGGACTAAGGAGGTCAAGCATTGTATAAGAGACATTTAAACTCTACTGTAGCTCCAACTAGATGAAAAAATAATGCAACTATCTTCACTTTTTGAAAAGCAAATAACTTAAAACATTTTACTAAAAAATAATTTGATGCAATGGAGAGAAAGAAGAACCAGAAGATGGAAAGTTAAGGGAAGAGAAGAAGGAAATAGCAGTAAAAAAAGTGAAATTGTTATTATTGTATTGCTGTAATAACTAACCCCTTCTAAAGGTTTGTAAACATGATACAACTAATCTGACTAGGCTTCCTTGGCCTACTGAAAGAATTCAAAGCTCAGGCTAAAATACATTTTATAGATACCTGTAGTTAGAGATTCTTGTTGTTCTTTATTTCCATAGTAAACAAGGAGGTGGCCTGTCCCGTGTCTCTCTGCTGTAGGTGATCCCATAGCTACAATAAGCTTGGAAAGGCAAAGGACCCTATTTACAGGACAGGTGCTATTAAAGCACGTGCTTATCAGCTGTGACTGAGTAAGGCAAAAGTCTTATTGATCCTGGCCAGTCACATGTTTTTTCCCTTTGAACCTATAAGCCAGAGAAAGTGCCTTGTGATGTTGAAACTGTTTTTCACAAAATATCAAATCTTGTAGTTTGGACATGAGAAAACAGACTTGCTCTGTTGGACTGAAAATAGAAATCCTTCTTCCGTCATCTGCATCTCTGATCTTGTGCCAGTAGGTCACAGTAAGAGTGGCTGTCATTATGGTACTGATGCATCCCACTTTTTTTTGTCCTCCTTCTCTTGTGACTCAAGGGTGGAGTATTTCCCCAGGACCACTAGCCTATACTTCTTGTAGCCCTGCAGGGATTTTTCAGGGGGTCTGGCCTTCCCTGTGATACTTCATACTTGGACCAGGCTAATCTGCATTTTTGTCTACATAGAGTAGTCATGTACACCGTGAGGTGCTTGCTCTGAGCATCCAATGATCTCCACACCACCACAGGAGTAGATAGCCAGCTTCCAGAAAATGGAATTTCTACCTATCTATGGGCTGATATTTTGGGATGGGCAAGCTGAACAAAATATTAGTAAGAGTCTGCAAAGAGATTCATATTACTTCTTTTGAGGGAAAAAAATGCATCTGCAAAGAAGCACTCACTTTAAGGTAACAAAGGTTCAAGATTGTTCTGGGACTACTAGAAAATATTGGTACTTCTGTCTCATGGCCCTTCAGAAAGTGGGAAAAATATGCCAACCCTAGTGGGTTTCAACAGGCAACTGATTAATAACTATCACCTTGAATGCATGATAACTGCTCACTGAGATGTTGTGTTAAAAGAGAAGCTGAAATCTTATTTCTTCTTTCTGCTGTGATTAAAGTTGGGAGGGATCATTTGTTATACTGAGGGCCTCTAGCCCTTTCCTATAGTGGGTCATAGGATTAAGAAGACTTTGGTAGGTGGAAACTCTCCAGTATTCTGGAAATTTGCAAGGTGATGCCCAAACATGCATATGAAACACTGAAAGCAAGAAGATGACATTTCTAAACAGATTTCCATGTGTGGCAGGTCTTATCTATGCTATTATGGCCCCCGTGTGACACTGGCAGGACTAAAGATGGATATTTTTCAAATGGACTCAGTTTGGGACATTGGTTGACTGGCTGTGCTTAGGCGACCAGAAAGCATACTGGTTAATATTGGTGTGCCTTAGCAACAGGGAAGGGAGAGAAGGGCTGCCCTGTGGTCTTGCACACAGGAAGTACATTCATGAGTTGCTGATTGGAAAGTTATGTGCTGCTTTCCTGGTCAAATTGAGCTAGAGTTCTATTGTAGTTATTTCTGGTGATCACATGAATTTGCTGTCATTGTGTTATTCTTTAAGAATGTAAAAGGATGGCTGTTCTGGTCATTTCAGGAATAATTTGGTCTTTACAGTTTCAGTGTTACATTTCCTATAAGCCTTTATTTTGACTACAAAAATGTAGTTGGGAAGTTTAGCCAGTTGCTTTTTTAATATCTATTTTGTGTTTTGATTTCAAAGAAGTCACAAACTTTTTGTTTTGTAATATTTCAAACATTATTCAGCTCTAGCAAAAACCTTCAAGCATATTTTTAATTTATAGATATTTTTGAGCAACCACTACTGCATGGGAAAAAAATCCTCAAGTTCTTAAAGATACAGTTAAAGAGGGGTGAATGTTTGACAGACTAACTGCCTGTTAGCAGCTGGAGTGTGTTTTTTGAAAGTATAAACCAGTGTCAATGTCAGCATACTTGATTTTCATTAGCTAGTGTACATGTGAAACACCCCAAACTGGCAGTCTTACCTTAAAAAAAAAAAAAAAAAAAAGTCAAAACATAGCAAACAGCTGTTACCTTAGGAAAGAGTGGTGTAAACCAGGTTTGATGAGGGAAGAGGTATTGAGAGCTAGAGATGAGAGAGGGAACATTGCAAAGTGAGGGAGATATGCTCAGCAGAAAGCTGTAAGGAGGACTTCGACATTCCCACTCAGATGGTGCTGAGAGGCTTACTTTGTATGTAGGTGCACTAACACATAGAGCCTGGGTGGCACACAAGAAAGGCTGGAGGTCCACACTCAGTCACAAGGCTGTGTATGGATGGATTGTGCAAATTGTCATGATAGAAGTGCTCTGTGCTCATCTGAAATGAAGACAGGCCTTGGAGCTGGTCAAGCACATCCAAGTCCTACAGCCCTGCTGGGTCAGCCTGAGGGCAGAGAGGATTCAAGAATCATTTAAAGCCATTTTTCCCTGTCTCAACTTCCAGTACAGCACTGTTCAGTCAGGCCAAAGAATCTACTGGATTTCATCCAGGTTTCCCTTGTTCTTATGGCTGAATTTACTAGAGTTTAAATAGCAATGAAATGTGAAATGATTTTGTCAATCTGGATGCTCTTTAGATCTCAGACCTCTGTCCATTTCTGCTCCCATAGCAAGCAGCGGTTTCAAAAAACAATACAACCACAGATCTGACAAGTCAGGATGCTGCTAAAAACAGAGTATGAAGGAGTTAGATCCTAGAATGGCAAAGCTGCTGCTTCATGGTCTGTGCTAAAGATCCACATGTGGACAATTGTGGTATTCTTGTGTTAATATCAGTAACCTTGGTTGGTAGTAGTTTATATACTCAGACCTTTGCATCTAGAATCTTTCCTACAGAGCCTTTGCAATGTGAACTGTTAAAGAGTACGGTGAGCTGGTAGCACAGCCTAAATATGTTCGGGCCCCTTCCTCTGAGCTAGCTTTACCAGGCAGCAACCAGAGTAATAACTCCAGTCCCCAGCTCAGGGAAGTAGAGCTTGTTGAGAGGAGAGAAAAAACAATTTCCTTGTTACTCAAGTGCCAGCTCTGAACAAGAAGTTGAAAAATATTTGGTGGGATGTTTCAGCTGCTCCTGCATACTAATGTCTCCAGGAACTCTTACACAGCTGAATCTCCTTATGTCCCATGTAGCTGGTGAGATATGTGGGAATATGTCCATGCGATGGTGCGTGAAGGTAGTGGCCAATTACCTGGAAGAAGACATGTGAAAAAGGTTAATGATATGAACAATGTGAGCTGGAGTGACTGTTCCTTTCTGAGCACACTGTGAGTGTCCTGAGAGAATGTCTGAGTATTTGTAAGGTGTTAACATCCTCTCTCCCCTCCAACCAGCTTGCCAACCTGTTCAGAGCACAGAGACCACATTACGAAGGTGGCTTCTGGGAATATTCTATTTCAAGGGAAAAAAAAATCTCCTAATTCCCCTTCTCAGCCAGACTTTTTCAAACTTTATATCTGCTCCTTTTCTCCATAATGTTCTTTTTTTTCTAGTACTGGTATGTCTGAAACAGTGCAAAGGAAGTTGCTTATTTGAATGCCAAATATTTAAGAGTGCTCTGATATTCACAGAATGAATTATGGCCTTTGCAGTGTCTAAGTTATTAGTTACAAGTCAGGAGTTTGCAGGAAACTGGCCTGCTATGGAGGCCACATCTTACCTGTGGTGA
>JAVSBS010005529.1:0-21423 GCA_033124195.1 Coracias cyanogaster | reverse complement strand
AGCTCTTGGAGGTCCCACCACCCCTGAAGAAGGTCCCACCACCCTTGAGAGCCACTAGTACCATCCTTTAGAAGGTCCCACCACTCTTGGGAAAAGTCTCACTACTTGTGGGAAGGTCCCACCACCTCTTTGGGCATCTCACCACCCCTGGAGAAGGTCCCACCACCCTGGAGAAGGTCCCACCACCCTTGGAGAAGGTCCCACCACCCTTGGAGAAGGTCCCACCACCCTTGGAGAAGATCCTACCACCCTTAGAGAAGGTCCTACCACCCTTAGAGAAGGTCCCACCACCCCTGGAGAAGCTCCCGTTCCCTTGGAGAAGGTCCCACCACCCCTGGAGAAGGTCCCACCACCCCTGGAGAAGGTCCCACCCCCCTTAGAGAAGCTCCCACCCTCCTCATGGAGATCCCACCACCTCCTGGTGGTCTCCTGAGCTTCTCCTGCACCTTCTCCAGACGTGGCTCTTCGGCTACGAGCTGACGGACACCATCATGGTCTTCTGCGAGGAGAAGATCCTCTTCATGGCCAGCAAGAAGAAGGTGGAGTTCCTCAAGCAGGTGGCCCACGGCAAAGGCGGCGAAGGGGCCAACGGTGTCCCCACCATCACCCTCCTGGTCCGCGAGAAGGTCAGGAGCTCCTGGGGCCACCTCGGGGCGGGGGGGAGGTGGGCCTGAGGTTCTCGAGGTGGACCTGAGGTTCTCGAGGTGGGCCTGAGGTTCTCGAGGTGGGCCTGAGGTTCTCGAGGTGGACCTGAGGTTCTCAAGGTGGAGCTGAGGTCTTCAAGGTGGACCTGAGGGTCTCGAGGTGGACCTGAGGTCTTTGAGGTGGGCCTGAGGTTCTCGAGGTGGACCTGGGGGCTTCTAGGTGGAGGTCTTGAGGGTGGTGGGGTCTTGAAAATGGGTGGATGAAGGTCTTTGAGGTGGACATGGGGTCTACAAGGTAATGGTGAGGTCTTCAAGGTGGACATGAAGTTCTCAAGGTGGACCTGGGAGCTTCTAGGTGGACCTGGGGATTTCAAGATGGAGGTTTTGAGGTTGGTGGGGGCTTGAAAATGGGTGGATGGAGGTCCTTGAGGTGGACATGGAGTCTACAGACTGGTGGTGAGGTCTTCAAGGTGGACCTGAGGTTCTTGAGATGGACCTGAGGTTCTCAAGGTGGAGCTGGGAGCTTCTAGGTGGACCTGGGGCCTTCAAGATGGAGGTCTTGAGGGTGGTGGGGTCTTGAAGATGGGTGGATGGAGGTCTTTGAGGTGGACATGGGGTCTACAGGGTGGACCTGGGAGCTTCTGGGTGGACTTGGGACCTTCAAGGTGGTCCTGAGACCTTCAGAGGGAGGTGGGAGCTTCAGGATGAAGATGCTCGAGGTGGACCTGGGGCCTTCAAGGTGGATTTGAGGCCTTCAAGGTGGACCTGAGGCCTTCAGGAGGCTACTGAGGTGGAGCAGAAGCTGAGGTTGGAGAAGAACCAAGTAGGTGGACCTCAGGGCGGCCATCTTGTTTTTTTTCTCCTCAGAACGAGAGCAACAAAGGCAACTTTGAGAAGATGATCGAGGCCTTGAAGAGCAGCAAGGGCGGGAAGCGCTTGGGGGTCTTCAGCAAGGACAAGTTCCCCGGGGACTTCATGAAGAGCTGGAACGATTGTCTCACCAAGGAGGGCTTCGAGAAGGTCTGTGGAGGTCTCGGCACCTTCAACGTGCTCCATGGGGGCCCACCTCGGAGGTTCTCCGACCTTCAATGTGGGTTTTGGAGGTTCTTCAACCTTCAACGTGGTCTTGGTGGCCACCTTGGAGGTTCTCCAACCTTCGACGTGGTCTTGGTGGCCACCTTGGAGGTTCTCCAATGTTCAACATGGGTTTTGGAGCCGTTTTGGAGGTTCTCCAACCTTCAACATGGTCTTGGTGGCCACCTCAGAGGTTCTTCAGCCTTCAACATGGTCTTGGTGGCCACCATGGAGGTTCTTCATCCTTCAGTGTCATTTTTGGGGCCACCTTGGAGGTTCTCCAACCTTCAACATGGTCTTGGTGGCCACCATGGAGGTTCTTCAACCTTCAACGGGGTCTTGGTGGCCACCTTGGAGGTTTTTCAACCTTCAACGTGGTCTTGGTGGCCACCATGGAGGTTCTTCTATCTTTGAGGTGGTCTTGGTGGCCACCATGGAGGTTCTTCAACCTTCAACATGGTCTTTGGGGCCACCTTGGAGGTTCTCCAACCTTCAACATGGTCTTGGTGGCCACCTCAGAGCTTCTCCAACATTCAACGTGGTGTTTGGGGCCACCTTGGAGGTTCTCCAAGCTCCGACGTGGTCTTGGTGGCCACCTCGGAGGTTCTTCAACCTTCAGTGTCATGTTTGGAGGCACCTTGGAGGTTCTTCAACCTTTGAGGTGGTCTTGGTGGCCACCTCGGAGGTTCTTCAACCTTCAACGGGGTCTTAGTGGCCACCATGGAGGTTCTTCAACCTTCAATGGGGTCTTGGTGGCCACCTTGGAGGTTCTCCAACCTTCAACATGGTCTTGGTGGCCACCTTGGAGGTTCTCCAAGCTCCGACGTGGTCTTGGTGGCCACCTTGAGATGCTGGAGAGCTTCAAGGAGGTCGCTTGTCCCCCCGGCAGGTGGACATCAGTGCGGTGGTGGCCTACACCATGGCGGCCAAGGAGGACGGAGAGGTCCACCTGATGCGCAAGGCGGCCACCATCACCTCCGAGGTCTTCAGCAAGTTCTTCAAGGAGCGCGTGATGGAGATCGTGGACGCCGATGAGGTCAGAGGGGGCGGGGCTTGGAGGGGCGGGGCCACAGGAAGTGGGAGGTTCTGGGTGGGGTCCTTGGAGGTTCTTGGGGGTTTTTTGGAGGTTCTTGGAGGTTTTTTGGAGGCTCTTGGAGGTTCTTGGAGGTTCTTGGAGGTTTTTTGGAGGTTCTTGGAGGTTCTTTGGTGGTTCTTTGTGGTTCTTTGAAAGTTTTTTGGAGGTTCTTGGAGGTTCTTGGAGGTTCTTGGAGGTTCTTGGAGGCTTTTTGGAGGTTCTTGGGGGTTCTTGGGGGTTCTTGGGGGTTTTTTGGTGGTTTTTGTGGATTTTCAGAGGTTTTTTGGAGGTTCTTGGAGGTTTTTTGGAGGTTCTTGGTGGTTTTTTGAGGTTCTTGGTGGATTTTTGGAGGTTCTTGGAGGTTTTTTGGAGGTTCTTGTGGATTTTTTTAGGTTCTTTGGTGGTTCTTTGAAAGTTTTTTGGAGGTTCTTGGGGGTTTTTTGGAGGTTCTTGGAGGTTTTTTGGAGGTTCTTGGAGGTTTTTTGAGGTTCTTGGGGGTTTTTTGGAGGTTCTTGGTGGTTTTTTGGAGGTTCTTTGGAAGTTCTTGGAGGTTTTTGGTGGTTCTTTGGAGGTTCTCGGAGTTTCTTTGGACGTTCTTGGCGATTCTTGGTGGTTCTTTAGAGGTTCTTGAGGTTTTTTTGGAGATTATTGGGGTGGTTTTAGAGGTTTTCAGGGTTTTCTGGAAGTTTTTCTGAAATTCTTCATGGTTCTTGAAGGTTCTTGGGGCTTCTTTGGAGCTTCTGGGAGATTTTTGGAGTATTTTGGAGGATCTCTGGAGATTTCTAGAGTTTTTTTGAAAGTTCTTGGAGGTTTTTTTGTTGATATTTGGCGTTTTTTGAAGGTTCCTCAAGGTGTTTTGGAGCTTTTTGTTCATTTTTTGTTGCGTTTTGGTGTTTCTTGGAGACTTTTGGCCTATTTTGAAGGTTCTTTGGAGGTTCCTTGGAGAGTTTTGGAGATTTTTTGAAGGTTCTTGGAGATTTTTTTGGTGGAATTTTGACACGTTTTGGAGCTTCTTGGAGATTTTTTGGAGTTTTGGGGCGTATTTTGAAGGTTCTGGGAGATTTTTTTTGAGGTTTCTGGAAGGTCCTTGGAAGTTTTTCGAGGTTTCTTGAAGGTTCTTGGAGGTTTTTGGAGGTTTATGGAAGGTCTTTGGAGATTTTTGGAGGTTTCTGGAAGGTATTTGGAGGTTTTTGGAGGTTTCTTGAACATTCTTGGAGGTTTTTTGAGGTTTGTGGAAGGTTCTTGGTGGTTTCTGAAGGTTTTTTGAAGGTTCTTGGAGGTTTTTTGAGGTTATTTGAAGATTCTTGGTGGTTTCTGAAGGTTTTTTGAAGGTTCTTGGTGGTTTTTGAAGGTTTCTTAAAGGTTCTTGGAGATTTTTCAAGGTCTCTTGAAGGTTCTTGGTGGTTTCTGGAGGTTTCTTGAAGGCCCTTGGAGGTTTTTTGAGGTTTCTGGAAGGTTCTTGGAGCTTTGTGAAGGTTTTTTGAAGGTTCTTGGTGGTTTCTGAAGCTTTTTGGAGGTTTTTTGAGGTCTCTTGAAGGTTCTTGGGGGTTTTTTGAGGTTTGTGGAAGGTTCTTGGTGGTTTTTGAAGGTTTTTTGAAGGTTCTTGGTGGTTTCTGAAGGTTTTTGGAGGTTTTTTGAGGTCTCTTGAAGGTTCTTGAAGATTTAATGGGTGTTTTGTGGAGCTTGTAGAAGCAGGTGAGGTCGCAGTGACGTCACTTCCTGTTTTCCCGCCACCAGAAAGTGCGGCACAGCAAGTTGGCCGAGTCGGTGGAGAAGGCCATCGAGGAGAAGAAGTACCTGGCGGGGGCGGACCCGACGGCGGTGGAGATGTGCTACCCCCCCATCATCCAGAGCGGCGGCAACTACAACCTCAAGTTCAGCGTGGTCAGGTAGGACCTTCACAACTTCTCAGGTGGCTTCCGGTCTTCTCGGGTCTTCTCCAAAGGCCAGGCGAAGGTTGGTCCAGCGTCGGGGTGGAGGTGGAGGTTGTTATGGAGGTTCTGGTGGTCTTCAGGGTGGTGGTGGCCACCAAACCTTCTCAGTTTCTCCTCAAACCCAACCCAAAGTGGACATTCCACCACCACCATGGAGGTGGACATCGCTATGGAGGTCCTGGTGGCCTTCATGGTGGTGGTGGCCACCAAACCACCTCAGTTTCTCTTCAAACCCAACCCAAAGTGGACATTTCACCACCACCGTGGAGGTGGACATCACTATGGAGGTCCTGGTGGTTTTCAAGGTGGTGGTGGCGGCCACCAAATGTTCTTAGTATGTTCTCAAACCCAAGCCAAAGTGGACATTTCACCACCACCATGGAGATGGACATCACTGTGGAGGTTCTGGTGGCCTTCAAGGTGGTGGTGGTCACCAAACCACCTCAGTTTGTTCTCAAACCCAACCCAAAGTGGACGTTCCACCACCACCATGGAGGTGGACATCACTATGGAGGTCCTGATGGCCTTCATGGTGGTGGTGGCCACCAAACCATCTCAGTTTCTTCTCAAACCCAACCCAAAGTGGATGTCCCACCACCACCATGGAGGTGGACATCCCTATGGAGGTCCTGGTGGCCTTCAAGGTGGTGGTGGCCCCCCAAAATGACCTTCTCCATCTTCTCCAGCGACAAGAACCACATGCACTTTGGGGCCATCACCTGCGCCATGGGCATCCGCTACAAGTCCTACTGCTCCAACCTGGTGAGGACCTTGATGGTGGACCCACCTCAGGAGATGCAGGACCACTACGCCTTTCTTCTCCAGCTCCAGGAGGAGATGTTGAAGGAGATGAGACACGGTGAGGGACCATCCCCGGGAAGGTCTCCAAAAGGGTTGGACCTTCCGGAGGTCCATCAGGTGTGGAGAAAGTTCTTTAGGGGGGTCTTGGAGCTCCTCAAAGCTCTTGAGATGTCCAAGTCCCACCAGAAATGGGTCGTTATGGAGGTTCTTGGACCTCCCGAAGCCCCCCTAGATGTGGACCTGGTTCTGGAGAGGTTCTAGGAGCTGCTCAAACCTCACTAGATGTCCAAACTCCATCATATATGGACCGTTTTCGAGGTTCTGAAGCTTTTCTAGATGTAGACATGGGTTTTGGGTGGAGTCTTGGACCTCCTCAAGCTCCACCAGATGTGGACACGGTTCTTGGAAGGTTCTTGGACCTTCTCAAAGCCCACCAGATGTCCAGGTCCCACCATATATGACCAATTTTGGAGGTTCTTCGATCTTCTGAAGCCGCCTTAGATGTAGACTTGGTTCTGGAGAGGTTCTTGGACCTTCTCAGACCCCACCAACTGTCCAAACCCCCCATTAATAGATAGTTATGGAGCTTCTTGGACCTTCTGAAGCTCCTTAGATGTGGACTTGGTTCTGGAGAGGTTCTTGGACCTCCTCAAACCCCACCAGATGTCCCAACCGCACCACCAATAGATAGTTATGGAGCTTCTTGGACCTCCCGAAGCCCCCTTAGATGCGACCACCTCCTCATCTCAACAGGTACCAAACTCTGCGACGTCTACGGAGCCGTCATGGACTTGGTGAAGAAGCAGAGACCGGAGCTTCTCAGCAAGATCACCAAGAACTTGGGGTGAGAAGCTGCCCTTGACCCCACCCCCCGACCGGCGAGAGGTCCAGGACCTCCTGGTGGCCACCGCTCCTTATCTCCCCAGCTTCGCCATGGGCATCGAGTTCCGCGAGGGCTCCTTGGTCATCAACAGCAAGAACCAGCAGCGCCTCAAGAAGGGTGAGGAGCACTTGGAGCCACCACCCAAAACTTTGGTCCCATCTTCTCAAACTTCTCCTTTTCCACCCAAAATTTGGTCCCACCACCCAAAATTTGACCCTTTTCACTCAAATTTTGGTCCCTTCATCTCAAACTTTTCCTTTTCCACTCGAAATTTGGTCCGATCACCCAAAACTTTGGTCCCACCACCTCAAGGTTCTGCTTTTCCACCCAAAATTTGGTCCCATCACCCCAAGTTCTCCTTTTCTACCCAAAATTTGGTCCCACCACCCAAAATTTGGCCATTTTCACCCAAACTTTGGTCCCACCACCCAAAACTTTGGTCCCATCTTCTCAGAACTTCTCCTTTTCCACCCAAAATTTGACCTTTTTCACTCAAACTTTGGTTGCACCATCTCAAAGTTCTTTTGTTCTACCAGAAATTTGGTTCATCTGCCCAAAACTTTGGTCCTACCACCTCAAAGTTCTGCTTTTCCACCCAAAATTTGGTCCCATCACCCAAAATTCTCCTTTTCTACCCAAAATTTGGTTCCCTCAACGTAAATTTTGGTTATTTTTACCCAAAATTTGGTCCCACTAGCTCAAACGTCTCCTTTTCCACCCAAACTTTAGTCCTACCACCTAAAATTTGGCCGTTTTCACCCAACCTTTGGTCCCACCACCCCAAAACTTGGTCCCACCACCCAAAATTCTCCTTTTCTATCCCAAATTTGGTCCCAACACCTCAAACTTCTCCTTTTCCACCCAAACTTTGGTCCCACCACCCAAAACTTTGGTCCCATCATCTCAGAACTTCTCCTTTTCCACCCAACCTTTGGTCCCACCACCTAAAATTTGGCTATTTTCACCCAAACTTTGGTCCCACCACCCAAAGTTCTCCTTTTCCACCCAACCTTTGGTCCCACCACCTCCAAATTTGGTCCCACCACCCAACCTTCTCCTTTTCCACCCAAAACTTGGTCCCACCACCCAACCTTCTCCTTTTCTACCCAAGGTTTGGTCCCACCACCCCAAAACTTGGTCTCACCACCTCAAACTTCTCGTTTTCCACCCAACCTTTGGTCCCACCACCCAAAACTTGGTCCCACCACCCAACCTTCTCCTTTTCCACCCAACCTTTGGTCCCACCACCCCAAAACTTGGTCCCACCACCCAAACTTCTCCTTTTCCACCCAACCTTTGGTCCCACCACCCCAAGTTCTCCTCTTCTCCTGGCCCAGGGATGGTTTTCAGCATCAACGTCGGCTTCTCCGACCTGCCCAACAAGGAGGGGAAGAAGCCGGAGGAGAAGACCTACGCCATGTTCATCGGGGACACCGTCCTGGTGGACGAGGTGACCGTGGGGACCTCGGGGTGGTCGTGGGGACCTCGAGATGGTCCTGGAGATCTCGAGGTGGCTCATGAAGATCTCAAGATGGTCATGGAGACCTCAGGGAGGGTCATGGAGATCTCAAGATGGTCATGGAGACCTCAAGGTGGCTCATGGGGATCTTAGGGTGGGTCATGGACACCTCAAGATGGTCATGGGGACTTTGAGATGGTCATGGAGACCTCGAGGTGGCCCATGGGGACCTTGGGGAGGGTCATGGAGACCTCAAGATGGTCATGGAGACCTTGAGGTGGCCCATGGAGATCTCAGGGAGGGTCATGGAGATCTTAAGATGGTCATGGAGACCTCAAGATGGTCATGGAGACCTCGAGGTGGCCCATGGGGACCTTGGGGAGGGTCATGGGGACCTCAAGATGGTCATGGAGACCTCAAGGTGGCCCATGGGACCTTCTCAACCTCACTCCGTCTCCTCCTTCTCCAGGAGGGACCCGCCACCGTCCTCACGGCCGTCAAGAAGAAGGTCAAGAACGTCGGGATCTTCCTCAAGGTACCACCATCATGGGGGGAATGGCCAAAAATGGGGCAAAACTCCATGATTTTGGTCAACCCCCCCCATCGTCCACGTTTTGGAGTCCATAATTTTCTTCTAAAACATTCAACTTTGGGTTAAAACTCAAGAACCTTCTTGAACCCAAGAAGATTCCTCCAGGTGCCACCATCATGGGGTGGAATGGCCAAAAATGGGGCAAAACTCCATGATTTTGGTCAAACCTCCCCATTTTCCACTTCTTTGGATCCATAATTTTCTTCTAAAAGCTTTAAATTTTGGTTAAAAGTCAAGAAGCCTCTTGAAACCCAAGGAGGTTCCTCCAGGTGCCACCATCACGTGGCAGAACGACCAAAACCGGGGCAAAACTGCCCAATTTTGGCCAAACCCCCCCATTTCCAAGATCTTTAGGTCCATAATTATCTTCTCCAACCTCCATTTCTTCTCCTCCCCAACTTCAGAACGAAGACGAGGAAGAAGAAGAAGAAGAGAAGGACGAAGCCGAAGATCTCCTGGGCCGCAGTTCCCGGGCGGCTCTTCTGACCGAGAGGACACGGGTGGGTCCTTCCGACCTCCGAGACTCCATCCCACCTCCAAGGCGGAACTTGGGATGGTCTCGGAGGTGGCTTCTAAGGTAGGTTCCTCCCACCAGAACGAGCTGACGGCCGAGGAGAAGCGCCGGGCCCACCAGAAGGAGTTGGCCACTCAACTCAACGAAGAGGCCCGAAGACGTTTGACGGAGCAGAAAGGAGAGCAGCAGATCCAGAAGTAACCAAAGCTCCTCGTGGGGTGGAGATCAGGAGAAGGTTGGTCATCATCTTGAGATCTTCTCCGTGTCCACCTAGAGCTCGGAAGTCCAACATCTCCTACAAGAACCCGGCCTTGATGCCCAAGGAGCCTCACATCCGGGAGATGAAGATCTACATCGACAAGAAGTACGAGACCGTCATCATGCCGGTCTTCGGCATCGCCACCCCCTTCCACATCGCCACCATCAAGGTGAGGACAACCTGCTTCTCCAGCTTGGGGTCACCTGGGAGGTCCAAGGTACCTGAGATCCTCCTGGGAGGTCAAAAGGGGCCGTAGGTTCTTCTGGGAGAGGGTGGAAGGTCGCTTAGATCCACCTTGGAGGAGTTAAACCCGACTTAGATCCACCTTGAGGGACCTCAACCCATCTTAGATCCACCTTGAGGAACCTCAACCCACCTTGAGCAACCTCAACCCACCTTAGATGCACCTTGAGGAACCTCAACCCACCTTAGATGCACCTTGAGGAACCTCAACCCACCTTAGATCCACCTTGAAGAACCTCAACCCAGCTTAGATCCACCTTGAGGAACCTCAATCCTCCTTAGATCCACCTTGAGGAACCTCAACCCCCCTTAGATCCACCTTGGAGAAGCCAAACCCACCTGAGATCCTTCAAGGACATCTCAGGAGCTTCTGAGGAGACCTCAAGACCTTCTTAGGACGTCCCAAGATCTTCCCCAGAAGGTTCCAGCTTCTGCTCAAGGTGGTTTTTGAGGTCCCACCTTCTCCTCAAGGTGGTTTTTGAGGTCCCACCTTCTCCTTGAGATGTTTTTTGAGGTCCCACCTTCTCCTCGAGGTGGTTTTTGAGGTCCCAGCTTCCTCTCAAGATGTTTTTTGAGGTCCCACCTTGTTCTGAAGATGTTTTTTGAGGCTCCACCTTCTCCCTGAGATGTTTTTTGAGGTTCCACCTTCTCCTCGAGATGTTTTTTGAGGTCCCACCTTCTCCTCGAGGTGGTTTTTGAGGTTCCATCTTCTCTCTGAGATGTTTTTTGAGGTTCCACCTTCTTCTCGAGGTGGTTTTTGAGGTCCCACCTTCTTCTCAAGATGTTTTTTGAGGTCCCACCTTCTTCTCAAGATGTTTTTTGAGGTTCCACCTTGTTCTCAAGACGTTTTTTGAGGTCCCACCTTGTTCTGAAGATGTTTTTTGAGGTCCCACCTTGTTCTGAAGATGTTTTTTGAGGTCCCACCTTGTTCTGAAGATGTTTTTTGAGGTTCCACCTTCTCCCTGAGATGTTTTTTGAGGTTCCACCTTGTTCTCGAGATGGTTTTTGAGGTCCCACCTTCTGCTCGAGATGTTTTTTGAGGTCCCACCTTCTCCTCGAGGTGGTTTTTGAGGTTCTACCTTCTCCCTGAGATGTTTTTTGAGGTTCCACCTTCTCCTCGAGGTGGTTTTTGAGGTCCCACCTTCTCCTCGAGGTGGTTTTTGAGGTTCCACCTTCTCCCTGAGATGTTTTTTGAGGTCCCACCTTGTTCTCGAGATGGTTTTGAGGTCCCACCTCCCCTTGCAGAACATCAGCATGTCGGTGGAAGGAGACTACACCTACCTCCGCATCAACTTCTACTGCCCGGGCAGCGCCTTGGGCCGCAACGAGGGCAACATCTTCCCCAACCCCGAGGCCACCTTCGTCAAGGAGATGTGAGGCACCAGGGGGGACCTCCGAAGGCTGGGAGGACCTCGGGGGGGTGGTGGGACCTCAGGGTTGGTCAGCGGGAGGTCGTGGTGGGTCATAAGGACCTCAGGGTGGTCATGAGAAGGTCGTGGTGGTCATGGGGAGGTTGTGGTGGGTCATAAGGACCTCAAGGAGGTCATGGGGAGGTTGTGGTGGGTCATAAGGACCTCAAGGACGTCATGGAGACCTTGAAGATGGTCACGAGAAGGTCGTGGTGGTCATGGAGACCTCAGGGTGGGCCATAAGGACCTCAAGGATGTCACGGAGACCTTGAGGATGGTCATGAGAAGGTCCTGGTGGGTCATGGGGAGGTCGTGGTGGGTCATAGGGACCTTGAGGAGGTCGTGGTGGGCCATAAGGACCTCAGGATGGTCATGAGAAGGTCCTGGTGGTCATGGGGAGGTCGTGGTGGGTCATAAGGACCTCAAGGAGGTCATGGGGAGGTTGTGGTGGGTCATAAGGACCTCAAGGAGATCATGGAGACCTTGAGGATGGTCATGAGAAGGTCGTGGTGGGTCATAGGGACCTCAAGGTGGTCACGGAGACCTTGGGGATGGTCATGAGGAGGTCCTGGTGGTCATGGGGAGGTCGTGGTGGGCCATAAGGACCTCAAGGAGGTCATGGGGAGGTTGTGGTGGGTCACAAGGACCTCAGAATGGTCATGAGAAGGTCGTGGTGGTCATGGAGACCTCAGGGTGGGCCATAAGGACCTCAGGGTGGTCATGAGAAGGTCGTGGTGGGTCATAAGGACCTCAAGGAGATCATGGAGACCTCGGGGATGGTCATGAGAAGGTCGTGGTGGTCATGGGGAGGTCGTGGTGGGTCATAAAGACCTCAAGGTGACCATGAGGAGCTCCCGGTGGTCACGGGGACCTCAAAATGGCCACCAAGACCTCAGAGCTGCCCATGGAGGTGGCTCCTTGAGGTCCTTCTTATCTTCTCGTGGTCCTTCAGCACCTACCGGGCGTCCAACATGAAGACCCCGGGCGAGCAGACGGTGCCGGCCCTCAACCTGCAGAACGCCTTCCGCATCATCAAGGAGGTCCAGAAGCGCTACAAGACCCGCGAGGCCGAGGAGAAGGAGAAGGAGGTGAGGAACCCACCGAGGTGGACCTTTTATGGGGTCTCCTGGGTCTCCTGAGAAGGTGGGGCCACCAAAATGGAGGTTTTATGGGGTCTCCAGGGGCTTTTGAGAAGGTGGGACCACCAAAATGGAGGTTTTATGGGGTCTCCTGGGTCTCCTGAGAAGGTGGGGCCACCAAAATGGAGGTTTTATGAGGTCTCAAAGGGCTTTTGAGTAGGTGGGGCCACCAAGATGAAGGTTTTTTGGGTTCTTCTTGGTCTTCTCTCGCCAAAGTGAAGGTTTTTTGGGGTCTTCTCAGAAATTGAGGCCTAAGCATGAAGGTTTTTTGAAGCCTCCTGAGAAGTTGAGGCTCCAAGATGAAGGTTTTTTGGGTTCTTCTTGCTCTTTTTCCACCAAAGCGAAGGTTTTTTTGGGGTCTCCTCAGAAATTGAGGCCTAAACATGATGGTTTTTTGAGGCCTTCTGAGAAGTTGAGGCCCTAAAGTGAAGATTTTTTGAGGCCTCCTCAGAAGTTGAGGCCCCAAGATGAAGGTTTTTTGGGTTCTTCTTGGTCTTTTCCTACCAAACTGAAGGTTTTTTGAGGCCTCCTGAGAAGCTGAGGCCCCAAGATGAAGGTTTTTTGAGGCCTCCTCAGAACCTGACGCTAGAAAGTGAAGGTGTTTTGAGGCCTCCTGAGATGTTGAGACCCCAAGATGAAGGTTTTTTGGGTTCTTCTTGGTCTTCTCCCACCAAAGTGAAGGTTTTTTGAGGCCTCTTGAGAAGTTGAGGCTTCAACATGAAGATTTTTGAGGCCTCCTGAGATGTTGAGACCCCAAGATGAAGGTTTTTTGGCTTCTCCTCGCTCTTTCCTCACCACCCCGAAGGTGTTTTGGGTTCTCCTCGCTCTCCTGAGGACCTCCCACCATCTCCTCCTCTTCTCCAGGGCATCGTCAAGCAAGACTCCTTGGTCATCAACCTCAACCGCAGCAACCCCAAGTTGAAGGACCTCTACATCCGGCCCAACATCGCCCAGAAGCGGATGCAGGGCTCCTTGGAGGCCCACGTCAACGGTAGGTGGCCTTGGAGAAGACCTCTGGGAGGAGGTTGGACCTTCTGGCCGACGTCCGCCCGCTTCTCCTCAGGCTTCCGCTTCACCTCGGTGCGGGGGGACAAGGTGGACATCCTCTACAACAACATCAAGCACGCCGTCTTCCAGCCTTGCGACGGCGAGATGATCATCGTCCTCCACTTCCACCTCAAGGTCTTCTTCTGCTTGGAGTTTGGGGTGGGGTTTTGGGGATCTCTAGGACCTTCTGGTGGTGGTGGTGGAGGTTGGGAGGAGGTTTGGAGGTCGACGGGGCTCTTGGGAAGGGGGTAGGTGGCTATGGAGGGCCACCAGAAGCCATGGGAGATACCATGGAGGTCTTCATGGAGGTCACCAGGTCCTTTGAAGGTCACTAGGTCCCCATGGAGGTCCACCAGAACCCCTGGGAGATACCATGGAGGTCTTCATGGAGGCCACCAGGTCTCTTGAAGGTTACTAGGTCTCCATGGAGGTCCACCAGAACCCCTGGGAGATACCAGGGAGGTCTTCATGGAGCTCACCAGGTGCCTTGAAGGTTACTAGGTCTCCATGGAGGTCCACCAGAACCCCTGGGAGATACCAGGGAGGTCTTCATGGAGGTCACCAGGTGCCTTGAAGGTTACTAGGTCTCCATGGAGGTCTACCAGAACCCCTGGGAGATACCATGGAGGTCTCTATGGAGGTCACTAGGTCCTTTGAAGGTCACTAGGTCTCCATGGAGGTCCACCAGAACCCCTGGGAGATCCCACCCACCTTCTCTTGGAGGCCACCATGGCCCCTTGGAGGCCACCAGAACCCCTTGGAGATACCAACCGGGTCCCCTTGGAGGCCACCAGGTCACTTTGGAAGCCCCGAGGTCCTCATGGAGTCCTACCACAACCCCTTGGAGATCCCACCCACCTGCCTTTGAAGGCCACTAGGTCCCTTTGAAGGCCACCATGGCCCCATAAAGTCCCACCACAACCCCTGGGAGGTCCTCCCCACGTCCTTAGGGGGTCCCACCACGTCCTTATGGGATCCCACCACATCTTCATGGGGTTCCACCACATCTTTATGGGGTTCCACCATCTCCTATGAGGTCCCACCACGTCCTTATGGAGTCTCACCACATCTTCATGGGGTTCCACCACCTCCTATGAAGTCCCACCACATATTTATAGGGTCCCACCATGTCCTATGAGGTCCCACCACATCTTAATGGGGTTCCACCACCTCCTGTGAAGTCCCACCACATTCTGTGAGGTCCTACCACGTCCTTACGGAGTCCCACCACGTCTTTATGGAGTCCCACCACATTTTTAGGGGGTTCCACCATCTTGTATGAGACCACATCATCTTCTATGAGGTCCCACCACATCTTTATGGGGTCCCACCACGTCCTTATGGAGTCCCACCACATTTTTATGGGGTTCCACCATCTTGTATGAGAGCACATCATCTCCTGTGAGGTCCCACCACGTCTTTATGGAGTTCCACCACATTCTATGAGGTTCTACCACGTCCTTATGGAGTCCCACCACATCTTCATGGGCTTCCACCACCTCCTATGAAGTCCCACCACATCTTTCTGGGGTTCCACCACATCTTTATGAGGTTCCACCCCCTCCCCTGAAGCCCCACCCCTTCCCGGCGTGCCAGAGGACCTCCAGGTGACCTCGGCCGTCCCACCCCACCCCTCAGAACGCCATCATGTTCGGCAAGAAGCGTCACACGGACGTCCAGTTCTACACCGAGGTCGGCGAGATCACCACCGACCTGGGCAAGCACCAGCACATGCACGACCGAGATGACCTCTACGCCGAGCAGGTAAGGTCCACCCACCACCAGGAGCTCCTCAGGAAGCTCTGGGAGATGCCACCACCTCGAGGGCATCTCCTTGAGGTCTTCTTCGTCCACCCAGATGGAGCGGGAGATGCGCCACAAGCTGAAGACGGCCTTCAAGAACTTCATCGAGAAGGTGGAAGCTCTCACCAAGGAGGAGCTGGAGTTTGAGGTCCCCTTCCGGGAGCTGGGGTGAGGGGCCACCGAGAGCAGCGGTGGTTTTATGGGGTCTTCTGAGGGGTTTCTGGAGGTTCCTCGAGGTTTTCTGGAGGTTCCTCGAGGTTTTATGGGGTCTCCTGATGGTTTTATGGAGGTTCCTCAAGGTTTTGTGGGGTCTTCTGAGGGGTTTCTGGAGGTTCCTCGAGGTTTTATGGGGTCTTCTGAGGGGTTTCTGGAGGTTCCTTGAGGTTTTCTGGAGGTTCCTTGAGGTTTTATGGGGTCTTCTGATGGTTTTCTGGAGGTTCCTTGAAGTTTTCTATGGTTTTTTGATGGTTTTGTGGAGATTCCTCAAGGTTTTCTGGGGTTTTCTGGTGTTTTTCTGGAGGTTCCTCAAGGTTTTATGGGGTCTTCTGATGGTTTTATGGAGGCTGCTCAAGGTTTTGTGGGGTCTTCTGAGGGGTTTCTAGAGGTTCCTCAAGGTTTTCTGGAGGTTTTTTAAGGTTTGGTGGGTTTTTGGCTGGTTTCATGGAGGTTCCTGAAGGTTTTAGGGCAGTTTCTGATGGTCTCATGGAGATTTCTTGAGGCTGTTTGGGTCCTTGGATGGTTTTATGGAGGCTCCTCAAGATTTTATGGACCTTCTGATGGTTTCTTGGAGGCTCCTCACGCTTTTGGGGGTCTTCTCATGAGTTTGGGGAGTCTCCTGATGGTTTCTGAGATCTTCTCATGGTTTTTTGGTGTCTCCTCATTATTTTTTTGGTGTCTTTTCATGGTTTTTTGGTGTTTCCTGGTAGTTCTTGAGATCTTCACATGGTTTTTTGGTGTCTCCTGGTGGTTCCTGAGATCTTCTCATGGTTTTTTTGGGTCTCCTCATGGGTTTTTTGGGTTTTATGATGGTTTTTTGGTGTCTTCTCAGGGTTTTTTGGTATCTGTTGGTAGTTCCTGAGATGTTCTCATGGTTTTTTGGGGTCTCCTCATGGTTTTTTGGGTCTCCTCATGGTTTTTTTGGGTCTCCTCATGGTTTTTTTGGGTCTCCTCATGGTTTTTGGGGGTCTCCTCATGGTTTTTTGGTGTCTTATCATAGTTTTTTGGGTCTTCTGATGGTTTTTTGGTGTGTCTTGGTAGTTCCTGAGATGTTCTCACGGTTTTTTGGGGTCTCCTCACGGTTTTTTGGGGTCTCCTCATGGATTTTTGGGTCTTCTGATGGTATTTTGGGGTGTGCTCATGGTTTTTTGGTGTGTCTTGGTAGTTCTTGAGATGTTCTCATGGTTTTTTGGGGTCTCCTCGTGGTTTTTTGGTGGCTTCTCATGGGTTTTTTTTTGTTTTTTTCATGTTTTTTGGTGTCTCCTCATAGTTTTTTTGGGTTTTTTTATGGTTTTTTGGTGTCTCCTCATGGTTTTTTTGGTTTTTTTCCACAATTTTTTGGTGTCTCCTCCTTCCTCCCCACCTCCTTCTCCTTCTGAAGCCCATCTCCCACCATCTCCTCCTTCTTCTCCCCTTCCAGCTTCAACGGCGCCCCCTACCGCAGCACCTGCCTCCTCCAACCCACCAGCAGCGCCTTGGTCAACTGCACCGAATGGGTAAGTCCGACCTTCTGGAGATCCTCCAGAACCTCCTGGAGATGTCCCACCTCACCCAGAGGTCTTCTCCATCCCCTCCCAGCCCCCTTTCGTGGTCACCTTGGACGAGGTGGAGCTGATCCACTTTGAGCGGGTCCAGTTCCACCTGAAGAACTTCGACATGGTCATCGTCTACAAGGACTACAGCAAGAAGGTCACCATGATCAACGCCATCCCGGTGGCCTCCCTCGACCCCATCAAGGAGTGGCTCAAGTAGGTGTCACCTCCGGCCTGGCCACGCCCAGGGTGACCTCCCCCATCTTGGGTCTTCTGTCCTCCATCTTCTCCATCTTCTCCATCTTCTCCATCTTCTCCATCTTCTCCATCTTCTCCATCTCCTCCATCTTCTCCCCGTTCTCCATCTTCTCCCCGTCCTCCATCTTGCCCTCCATCTTGCCCTCCATCTTCTCCTCCATCTCTTTCATCTCTTCCATCTTCTCCACTTTCTCCACCAGCTCCTGTGACCTCAAGTACACGGAGGGCGTCCAGTCCCTCAACTGGACCAAGATCATGAAGACCATCGTGGATGACCCTGAGGGCTTCTTTGAGCAAGGCGGATGGTCCTTCTTGGAGCCCGAGGGTGAGGTAGGTCCATGTCCAGCTTGGTGGCCTCATCTTGAGGTTCTCCAGGTTGTCCTCACCTCTTGGTGGGTCCATCTTGAGGTTCTCCAGATTGTCCTCACCTCTTGGTGGGTCCATCTTGAGGTTCTCCAGGTTGTCCCCACCCTTTGGTGGTCCCCCCTTGAGGTTCTCCAGGTTGTTGTCACCTCTTGGTGGCCCCATCTTGAGGTTCTCCAGCTTGTCCCCACCCTTTGGTGGCCCCATTTCCAGATTTTCCCCATGTCCCGGTTCCCCAGGTTGTCCCCCCCCTTTAGTGATCCAACATTGAGGTTCTCCAGGTTGTCCCCATCCCTTGGTGACCTCACTTTGAGGTTCTCCAGGTTGTCCCCATCCCTTGGTGGCCCCACCTGGACGTTCTTCAGCTTCTCCCCACCCCTTGGTGGCCCCATCTTGAGGTTCTCCAGGTTGTCCCCACCCTCTGGTGGCCTCGCTTGGAGGTTCTCCAGGTTGTCCCCACCCTCCCCGTTGTCCCCAGGGCAGCGACGCCGAGGTGGGCGAGTCCGAGTCGGAGATGGAGGACGAGACCTTCAACCCCTCGGAGGAGGACTACGAGGAGGAAGAAGAGGACAGCGATGAGGACTACTCCTCCGAGGCCGAAGAGTCAGGTACAGCAGAAGTTGGGATGACCCCAGGGTGGACCTCGGAGCTTCTCGGGTGGTGGCCGGGCCCCGGGGAAGGACCTTGTGGCCTCCAGCTTCTCGAGAAGCCCCCACGTCCTCATGGAGGTCCAGCAAAACCCTCGGGAGATGCCTTTGGAGGTCACCAGGTCTCTTGGGAAGGTCCCCCAGGGTCTTGGAGGCCACCAGGTGCCACCACAAAGCTTGGGAGATGCCAATCGTGTCCCTTTGGAGGCCATGAGGTCCCCATGGAGGCCACCGCATGCCCTTGAAAGCCACCAGGTCCCTTCGAAAGGACTCCATCTACTCTTGGGAGCCACCAGGTCCCCATGGAGTCCCACCAGAACCCCTGGGAGATCCCCACCAAGTCCTTTTGGAGGCCTCTAGGTCCCCATGGAGACCACCAAGTCTCCTTGAAAGGTCTCTATGCCCCTTGAAAACCGTCACATCCCTATGGAGTCCCACCAGAACCCCTGGGAGATGCCAACCACGTCCCTTTGGAGACCCCCAGGTCCCCATGGAGTCCCACCAGAACCTCTGGGAGATGCCAACCACCTCCCTTTGAAGATCACCAGGCCTCTTTGGAGACCATCAGGTCTCCTTGAAAGGTCTCCACATCCCTTGGAGTCCACCACATCCCCATGGAGTCCCACCAGAAGCTCTGGGAGATACCAACCACGTCCCTTTGGAGGCCACGAGGTCCCCTTAGAGACCACCAAACCCACATGGAGACCACCAGGTCTCCTTGAAAGGTCTTCACGTCCTTTGGAGACCACCACGTCCCCATGGAGTCCCACCAGAACCCCTTGGAGATGCCAACTAAGTCCTTTTAGAGGCCACCAGGCCCCCATGGATTCCCACCAGAACTCCTTGGAGAGCACCACATCCCTATGGAGTCCCACCAGAACCTCTGGGAGATGCCAACCAAGTCCCTTTGGAGGCCACCAGGCCGCTTTGGAGACCACCAGATCCCCATGGAGACCACCAGGTCTCCTTGAAAGGTCTCCATGTCCCTTGGAAGCCACCATATCTCCATGGAGTCCCACCAGAACCCCTTGGAGATGCCAACTGTGTCCCTTTGGAGGCCACCAGGCCCCTTTGGAGACCATCAGGTCTCCTTGAAAGGTCTCCAAATCCCTTGGAGATCACCATATCCCCATGGAGTCCCACCAGAACCCCTGGGAGATGCCAACGAAGTCCCTTTGGAGGTCTCCAGGTCCCCTTGGAGACCTGGAGACCCCCCAGGTCCCCATGGAGTCCCACCAGAACCCCTTGGAGATCCCACCCAAGTCCTTTTAGAAGCCACCAGCCCCGCTTGGAGACCCCCCGTCCCCTTTCCCTGACGTCCCCATGGAGTCCCACCACCATCTCCCCACCTTTCCTCCATCCCAGAATACTCCAAGGAGTCGCTGGGCAGCGAGGAGGAGAGCGGCAAAGACTGGGACGAGCTGGAGGAGGAAGCGCGCAAAGGTGAGGCCCAAGATGGCGGCCGGAAGTGGCTGGGGGGCGCCCCCTGGTGGCCGGCCACGCCCTGACGGCGGCCATCTTGTCCCCCCACTTCCGGCAGCCGACCGCGAGAGCCAATACGAGGAGGAGGAGGAGCGGGGGCGGAGCCGGAAGAGGAAGGCCCCCGGTGGGCGGAGCTCCCACCACCGCGCCCCCGGCCCGCCCAAGAAGAAGAGGAAGTAGAGGAGGCCCCGCCCCTTCCGCCGACCAATCACAGGCCTGGAGAAAAGGAGAAGGGGGGAAATGGGGGAATTGAGTCGGAATTTGGGGGATTTCCTCAAAATTTGGGGGATTTCCTCGGAATTTGGAGGAATTCTTTGAAATTTGGGGGGGGGTTTGGCTGAAATCTGGGAATTTCCTCGGAATTTGGGGGGGGGTTGGTGAAAATTTGGGAAAATTCCTTGAGATTTGGGGGATTTCTTCAAAATTTTAGGGGGTTATGGTTGAAATGTGGGAATTTCCTTGAAATTTGGCAATTTGCTAAGAATTTGGGGAATTTCCTTGAAATCTGGGGAATTTCCTCAAAATCTGGGGCTTTCAGCTGAAATTTGGGGAACTTCCTTGGAACTTGGAAATTTCTTTGAAATTTGGGGGGTTTTGGTCAAAATTTGGGGGATTTGGCATCAAAACCTGGGAATTTCTCAGAATTTGGGGGAGTTTTGGTCAAATTTGGGGAACTTCTTTAAAATTTGGGGGAGTTTTGGTAGAAATTCAAGATTTCCTCAATATTTGGGGCTGCTTTTGCCAAAATTGGGTGAATTTTCTGAAGATTTGGAGGATTTGGCATCAAAATCTGGTTATTTCCTCAGAATTCGGAGGTTTTGCACAAAAATTTGGAAATTTCCTTAAAGTTCGGAGGTTTCAGTACCAGAATTTGGTGGATTCCTCAAAATTTGGGGGATTTTTGGTCAAAATTTGGGAATTTCCTCAGAACTTGGGGGTTTCTCCATCAAAATTTGGGGAATCCCTTAAAACTTGCAGCTTTTTAGCACCAAAATTCGGGGAATTTCTCAAAATTAGAAAGGTTTTCCACAAAAATATGGGGATTTCCTCAAAACTTGGACATTTTTTCCCTCAGATTTGAGGATTTCCTTGAAATTTTGGTGGTCTCCTAAAAATTTAGAGGGTTTTCCACCAAAATTTGGGATTTTCCCTTAAAATCTGAGATTCTCCTTTAAAATTTTGAGGTTTCCCCTTAAAATTTGGGATTTCTCTTTAAAATTTTGAGCCTTCCCCCTAAAATTTTGCATTTTTCCTCCAAAATTCTGGATTTTCCCTTAAAATTTTACTTCCTTCAAATTTTGAGATTTTCCACTAATATTTGGGCTTTGTCTCCAAAATCTAGAATTCCTTTTTTATATATTGAGATTTTCACCTTCAAATTTTGATCTTTCTCCCCAAAATGTTGATATTTTCTGCTAAAATTGGGAAATTTTTCTCAAAATCTGGGAATTTTTGTCCAAAATTTGCAATTTTCCTTTAAAGTTAGAGAGTTCATCTTAAAATTTTGAGGTTTCCCCCTAAAATTTTCACTTTCCTCCTAAAACTTGGACCTTTCCTCCTAAAATTTTGACTTTCCCTCTCAAATTTTGACCGTTCCCCTTAAAATTTTGACACTTCCTCCCAAAATTTGGAATTTCTCCAAAATTTTCATTTCCCCCTGAACTTCGGACCTTTCCCTCTTAAAATTTTGACATTTCTTCCTCAAATTTGGAATTTCTGCTTCAAAATTTGCATTTTTTCCTTTAAAATTAGAGATTTCCCTTTAAAATTTTGACTTTTCCCCCTTAAAATTTTGAGATTTTCTCCAGAAATTTAACATTTCTCTAAAATTTGCTATTTTCCTTTAAAATTACAGATTTCCCCTTAAAATTCTGACATTTCCCCCTTAAAATCTTGACTTTTCCCCCCAAAATTTTGAATTTTTCCTCCAAAATTTTGCGTTTCTCCCCCCCCGAATTCTCTGGGCTCCCCGAAACCCCCAAAAAATCCCTTTTTTTTTTTTAATTTAGTGTATTTATCGGTGGCGGGGGGGGGCTGGGGGGTGCCCCC
>JAVSBS010005526.1:0-14522 GCA_033124195.1 Coracias cyanogaster | reverse complement strand
AAATCCATGCTGACTACTCCTGATAACCTTCTTGTCTTCCATGTGCTTAGAGATGACCTCCAGAATGAGCCACTCCACCATTTTTCCAAGGATGGAGATGAGGCTGACTGGTCTGTAGTTTGCTGGATCTTCCTTCTTGCCCTTTTTGAAGACTGGAGAGACGTTGGCTTCCTCCAGTCCTCAGGCACCTCTTCTGTTTGCCATGATCTTGCAAAAATGACAGAGAGTGGTAGACTGACATCAGCCAGTTCTCTCAATGCTCTTCAGTACAACTCATCAGGGCCCATGGACTTGTGCATATTCAGTTTTTGTAACTGATCCCTAACCCAGCCTTCACTGACTAGTGGAGAGTCTTCCCTCCTCCAGGCTTTCTCTCCTACATTCAGGGTCTGGAGTTCACAAGGGCTGGTTTTAGGATTATAGACCAAAGCAAAGAAGGTGTTCAGCAACTCTGCCTTCTCTGCACCCTCAGTTATCAGGGCTGCCACGATGTCCATCTTTATCTATGAAGAGCTGCTGAGGGTAGTTCCAGCAGTAAGGAAGCTGGGACTACTCAACCTGTCCTGGTAATAACTATAAAAGGCATCAAGTGGGGCTGTATCACAGCACTGAAGCTACCAGAGTCTTTGCTAGCTGCAGGCTTTGTGACTGCCATTCCTGCCATAACTGCTGGCTCTCTGTCCAGAGCTGTGGAAAGAGTCTGAAGAATTTCTACTGGAGTAGCTTTCTGAAAAACCTATGAGTAGATCCATAGCCAGTTTATGTTAAAAAAGTACCAACCAGAGATGTTCACACTGCTTTTCAGCCTTGTCCATAAGTTTAATTTAAAAAAAAAAAAAAAAAAAAAGAAAGAAGAGTCACTCAGTCCATTAGATTTCCTGCAGAGACAGACTAATTTGGCCTTCCTTTTAAAAAATTAAACTGATATATTTATATATATATATATATATATGTTGGGTTTTTTTGTTCTTTTCTTTTTTTTAACAAGACAGCAAAAAAAAAAGGTTATATAACCATTAGGCCTTGGCTGCTTTTGACTGCAATAGCAAAATCATGTTCAAGTCAAACAAAATTCAGAGCAAGCTACAAACACAAACCATTCTAGCCATGAGTACCAGGGAAGCTACATTTTCAGACAAAGGTTTTGGCTGCCTGCCTCCTCCAGTGTTTTGAATTGCTTTCCCATTTTGCTCTTGTTCACATTTATAGCTTAGTGTTTTAAAATAAAAGCTGGCATAATTGTCGTCTTTCTATTACCCTGGTGCCTTTATCTCTCTTTCATTACAGATTTATCTTACTCCTTGCACATTTGGAGTCCAGTCCAGGAAACCACTGAGATTCTATTTCACATAGTCAGATGCAAACAGCTGAATGCTGAGCATGTGCTCAAGCACTTTCCTGAGCTGTAGGCAATGGTCTTCCCTATAAACTGCCTTGTTCTCTCAAATGGGATGCACATCACACAACTCTCAGTGTCTAGCTCCCTACTCACCTGAGTGGTGTGAGAGATAGGGCATTGTCTGACCTTTATCCCTTGATACTTCAGCGTGCCATGGCCCAGCCTGCAAGACAGCGTGAATGCTAATACTACCAAGGATACTACCAACCACTTGAAGTGGTGTGTGAGCAGGGAAAGATTTATGTCTTGCACAGGGTGCATCTGTACTGCACTGTTCACTACAGTGCAGAAATAGTTAGCTCTCAGCAAACCTGTCTCAGGACCATTTGCCTCAGCATGAGCTCCAAGCAGTTTCATTTACCTATTTTATTGCTTCTTTTCTTTTTTAAGGGTTAAAGTGCAATGAAAGCCAAGCTGCATTTAGCAGCCTGACTTAGATTTCACAGAGTCCCTTAAAAGTGTTTAGAATATTAAAAATAAAGATGTTTCTAGTCAGGCTAGAGCTCTGTCCATTGTTTTTAGCAGCCTTTTGTGGTCAATTCATCTTTCAGCTACATGATATGAAGTCATTCCTTTGTCCAAAGAGATGTTGTAAACCAAGGAATGTTTTATTTTTAATACCAGTGTTCAAATCCATCATTTTTTATTCTGAATTAAAAGTCCTAGTAGTGAGTTGAAACTTGAACAAGTGCCATGAGCAGTTATGACAGCCCTTGATCACTAACTGCACTGTGAGATCAGTTTTCTGTAGAAAAAGGCCATGAATATACTACTGAGCAACAGGCTCTGTGCAAGGACACAGAAGCATCCGCCCTGTTAGTACAGTTCCTGACAGACTTTTGGATGTAAACCAATTAACACCAACCTAAACAGTCTTGGAGCATGATTTGCGGATGACGTGCTCTAAGGAGTGCTTCCAATAGGCAGTTTGGATGTAGTTACCTTGTATTTGAGAGTTAAGCAAGATTAGCTGTATAAATGTGCATTGTGCCATATCATTTGTCTTCAGGGCAGAGAATAGTCTCTGGCCCATTTTATTTGCTGGTATAGACATAGCTTTTAGAAAAACACCAAACTTGGCAATAATCTTTTTATCTGTATTATGATTCCAATAAATCTCTTTTTCTCTCCACTGTATTATTATTTTTTACTGCAAAGCCATTAAGCTGAACAGTACTTTAATAATGATTATCAAAGCCAGGATCGCAAAGGGAATAAAAAGAGCCCAAACATTGAATTTTCTCATAAATTACCTCTATGGCATGCTTAAGGTAATAAAAGTCCATAATCCCAAGAGTAGGCATGTATGGATATTTTGCTAAATACTTTAAAAAGGAACTTTTAATTAAAATATCATATAAATGCAGTGGCTTTACAACAAAAATTGTCGCATGGGTATATGTGCACAATAATTAAGAAACTTCCCAGCTTGTACCTAAATATTTGACTTTCATATTTACATGTTGTACAAATGGGTCAGTTGGACATAATTATTTCATCTTAAGAAAAACAAAACAATATAAACCAATAAAAACAAACAAAAGAAACCCCAAACCACATAAAGAAAGAAGACAGATAGTCACAACATGAGGTTTGCATTCACCCAGCATGTTTGCTACCTCAGGAGGAGGTCTTAAGCATAACTCCACTACATGGCTCCCACAGAGGGCTGATAACCCGAGTAGTAAATTATTTCCTCTCCTGTTCATGCTAGCAGAAAATTACATCATCTTCTGTTGTCTTTGTTGGATAATGTAGGATGGAGGGGTGTGCAGAAAGACACTTTTCTGGATGCAAACTACACCTCCACTAGCAAATAAAGGGGAGGAGGGGCAAACTCTGAGACAAAAGTGGCATAGGAAATGTTCTTTTCCTCCACCCTCCGAAGACGGGGACCTTGTCCATATTGCCGCCTCCGACTAGTGTCCTTATGTCAGGTCTGGCCATAACCTAAGAAAATGCCAGCTGGTATGGGTCAAAAACCTGTCAGTGAACATGTTGATAATGAAGCTGTATCTACAGTCACAGACATCAGCTAGGCTCAAACCAGTACTTTCTCTGGCTCTATTTAGTTTATTAATATGGGTATAGCCATCAGCTAAATAGCAAGATGAGGATTTGACCCTTAATCTGGGAGCAGTTATCTTTTTCTGATGTCTTCCCCATGTGCACAGTCTGACCTCAAATGTAGCTGTTGAACTTTGGGGCTTGATTACAACACTCTTACTGCAGGGTAATAACTGCCTGTAGCAAAAGGTACCATGTGGAAGGGAGTCATTCATACAGCAAGGAAGAAGTCAGTATTGATGAGACAGGATGCCAACCTAGAGACTGAAATGAAAAATTAAAAGAAATGTGAAGGAGGCAGTTGATGGTGGATATACAACATGACAAAGATCATAATACTATAATTTATGTCAGGGATATTGCCTGTTAGCACAGTTTAGGATAATATGCAAGGAAGTCTCTTCTGAATAAAAATACATCATTTAGTCCTAGCACTCTCGTTCTGTCCTTTGAGAAACTTACATTAGGTTTCCCAAACTCTTTGGATTATCAGTTTTAAAGCTTGTTGTAAGTATGGTGTAAAGTATTACTAAGGAGGTGTTTAAATGCATGTAAAATTTTGCTTCAGAAAGGGCTGAAAGAAATCTTCTGAATCACTACTAAAGAGACAAAACTGTCTAACAATTTCCTGGGTCAAATCCGTTATTTCTTTTCTCTTTTTTTTTTTTTTTTTTTTGACATTTATTTTTTTTAATCTAAAAAAGACAAGGCATTTGTTTAAAGATTTTTTTTTCATGTACTGGTAACTGTTCCAGCAAAACATTTCAAATTTCATAGTAGCTCTTTAGCTAAAAGAATAACATTTTCTGAGATAACAAAAGAAATTGTAACCCTTCAATCTTTTTGGCCTTCAGCTGCAATGTTTAGGAAAAAAACAGAAGTGAGAGCAGTTTGGACAGTGACCAGACAGGAGAATTATCACCCTAATGTCTAGAGGAGAAAGACCATTAAGGACGCCACTCTTAATCCGTGTAAAGATCAGTCAGGTCATAGATTTCTGGTATACCCCTAAATAAAGCATGGAGAGTGCAGAAGAACATGGCATCCTGACAGCAAGTGCATTAGCTTCTTCTTCCATTAAACCAGAGGTTTTCACACTAAGAGTACACTCACTTCAACAGGGATAGGAGGTCATGCGCTTTTATAGGGGTAAGAGCTAGTGTACACAGGGATGAGGGTATCCTAATAAATAAAGATGCTTATCTGAAAGATACTTTCATATTTTTTATTTAAGACACATAGTTTTCTGTCAGAAATGAAGTCATATGGACGACATACTCCTTAACACTGGGTTTCCTACAGGTGGTTGACAGGGCAGAGTATGATGCTACACAGTCATGTTAACTCTGAGCGTGTAAGTGCTGTGTCAGTTCTGAGTAGGATCACAGGAATGCACAGCACATTAGGATGGTACATGCTGGACTTAGCTATTATTTCTAGACACACTATAGACAAGTTTGATGATTTCCTAAACAAATGGTGGAAAACTGTACTAGCTGCCTTAACTTAGATAACAGCTGATCACAAAATGAATATCAACACTATAGTCAGTACAGTGTTCCTGCCCCTGCCATAATCACATGAAAACCAAAGTTCTTTTCATCAATTCTTAATTCTGCCTCTGTACAGAAATGACCAATCTTGAAACAGATATGTGCAACATCATCAGAGAAAATAGAACATAATCATGAATACATGAATGATAATGTGAACTGCCTAAATATATTTTATTAAATACTCAGCAGAAAAAGGACAACTTAAAAAAAAAATGAAACAATGTAATTTACTTGAGATCACCAATAGTTTGAAATTTAACAAAATGGAAAAAAGAAAAATCCTAGTAATAAATATAAATAAGAAAACTGAATTTGTAGAAAATAGTTAAAGGAATCAAAGTAGTACCTGAAAAAAAACCTAAAATCAACAGAGATAAGAGCAAGAAAAGGGCACATTTGAGAAACAAAAGAATTCCAAAGTGGTATTAGTTCATTATTAGAGCTGGTAGAATTCTTATTATTAATGGTAAGACCTTAGGAAAGGCAAAAGTGTCTAGTAAATAAAAATCTTGTGCCCTTGGGAAAAGCTCAATGAGATTTGAATGGTGATTTTTATTTCAGCCATAAGTAAGGAAACACGGAACACTAGTTTAGAAGACGTGTAGGATCAGAACATCTATAAAACTTGTACAAAAGAACTTTTAAATAAATATCATAGAAAGGAGATATCTAGACCATCACTGTTAATTTTTAGTACACCTTGGGATACCATGAGAGCTCCAAAAGACCTGAGGCAGAAAAAGTGTGCCAACACTGAAATGGTATAACCTAAGTAATTATAAGGCTGTGAAATTGAAATAAACATGTACAATAATGTAATGAGTAATATAGCACCTGATTAACAAAAAAAATAATGATATGGAAGGAAATTAATGCCAATCAACAAGGGTTTATGAAAACAACTCTTGTCAAACTAATTTCCTATTTTTGTCTCAGTTAAAAGTTTAGTTAATAAATCCACCAGTATTGATACTTCTGTCAGCATGTGACTTGCTAATGCAGAATATTTTGATTAAATTAAAGGAATATAAAATGGACATGGCAAACAAACAAAAAAGCGATAAAAAACTTGCATTCTCTTACATTTCAGGACTTGCTACATAATTCCTACTAAGTACATAGGAATTTTAGTTAAATATTTACACTTAAGAGAAATTTTATAAGTTACCTGAACTAAACGACAAAAGCATTGTTGATAAAAGGTGACATAGCATGAAAGTAAATAATGCAGAGGACAAAACCCAGATTTTGCTTAAGAATTAGTAGTAAGCATTTCAGGAAATATACCCAGAATCAAACAATATAAAAGGTAATCCAAGAAAGAAATGTATTTGAATATATCTGGAATCTAAAGACCGGAAGTGTTCCTGAATTCTGAGATGCAGGTGCTGGACCCTGCCACATCCTGACTTCACCATTAGCATGCTATCTGGGTATGCACCAGTCATTTCCCACATCCCTGTCTCCATGTAGTTGAAATCTAAGCACTCGATCTTGTTATCCAAGGAGGAAGCAGGATCTGGGGTGTCTCCTGGTGTTCTCTTGCAGGTAAGCTTAGATGTGGCCTTTGAAAAAGAATTGCTGATGGTAGAGGCAATTGCAACAGCAGGGTCAAAAAGGTGATCCTTAGGTATATAATTACAGAAGGTGAAGCAGCAGCAGGGAGGTCAGATTGCATCTGCATTCAGCAACAGTTCAGCCTCTATTGGAATGTTAACTCCTTTTGTCTGACCACATTTCAGGGATGTTATAGATTGCAAAGGACTCACAGGAGAGTTTCAAGGACATGCAAAAAGTGGAAACATTTCACTATAAAAGTCAAAAGATGATCAGTCTGACTTAAAGCGCTGAAGGACAAAGCGTTACTTAATCACATTCTCTATATCTTACTGAATTTCTGCTGCCCACATACAGCTGAAGTTTAAAAAGAAGTCTACCGAATCTATAACACCAACTTGCAGATTAATAGGCAGAATTTGAAGCTAGACGTATCTGGTTAGTTTTTGAAAGATAGTTGTTCTGATGGAAAAGAAATTATGTCATGGATTTTCTTTATTATAGAGCATGTGATACTAGGTGACCGCAGTGGGCCTATACATAATCTTTGTGCATGAAACAGCTTTAAACAAGGTTTGAAGCAAAAATTTGCTAGAAGAGCCCTTTCTGTTCCCAACCCTTTCACCTGCACATGCCAGGTCATGTGTTGAAGAAATGGCCATTTATTCCTTTGCACCTCCCCCCAGTCCTCATCTACAGCACATTGTGTATAGTCTCACATTAATAAGCTTGCTTAAATTTAATAGCTAGCTGAGCCAGTGTTTCAAATGGAATCCTAAAAAAATAATTAAAGAGATTCTATCCTCAGTTATATATAGTCATCCTCATTAAGTTTAATATGTCAGCATGTATAAGGGAGATCAACATCTGACCCTACATATGAATAATACATCTTGGTATCTAACAAGTTAGAAGTAATTTTGCATATATTATCACAACTTAACAGCACACCTATACAAAATAAATCATATACGTAAACTAGACATCAGCATTGTGTTGTCAGATAAGAATAAATAGTTCTAATGACATTTTCTGAAAATTCATGAAGATGCAGACCAAACTGTCCACTGATAGTACTATTTTCTTGAGTCTATCTAATTAACAATTCAATTATATTATTGCTCAGAAAATTTAGAATATGGATAGCTTTTGCACAACAGGTATTGTATTATTAACTCATATTCTACAACTCTGCTGCATTAGCAAAACCAAATGTTATAAGATTCAGACAAACTGTTCATTTGCATGATATGTTCCCTACAGAGGTTTGAGATGATTGTTTTTTTCTTAGTTGGTGAAGTAGCTTTACAGTAGGAGAAACAGGTTGTGGATAGAATAATAGCACAGCAAAATAACCAAATTATTCAAGGAAGAAAAGGAAACAAAAGGCTTTTTCAAAACTGTGGAGAAAATACCAGTTTAAGTGGCATGCCAAAAAAAAAAAAAAATTTAGCATTACATATAACATTTTCAGTATATTCCTACAAGGAGAATACTGACTCCAGAAGCAAGATACATAAGTTTGAATAAAAGAAGGGGCCATGGGGAATAAAAAGGGTGCAAAGTCAACTTCACAAAAGAGATGAAGCAGTTCTTATGTTCTATCTACAGTACCACTCTTTTCCAGGCTTACATCTTCAGCAAGGACTGCGTTTTATAACTTCAGCTTTTAGGCAAGTAGAAAGAGGAATTTACATTCATATAAAATAGCAACAACCAGGAGAGGGTTTTGGGGGTATATGTGTATTCCTAAGTCTTTAATTATAGAATTAAAAAAAAAATAGCCATGTCTTCCTGTAAATTATATTGCATATGTCAGACAAGGGTTAAAAGGCATTCTGAACTAAAGAGCAGAAATCCTTATTTCTGGCACTCTCTCCTCACCATTAATACTTAAATCCTAGATTATCTATATAGCAATTTACTTCACATGAGGATGGAAAACCACCTAAGGATGAAACCATTTGAAGTAGCACCTTTGGGTGAGATGTTCTCTGTGCCTCAGTTACCTATCAATATTACGGGTCATAACAACATTTCTAAAGTAGACAAAAATTCAGTGCAAAAGGACACAGTAAGATAATTTAGTTTATTAGGAGGTGGATTTTATTTTTTAAGCTATAGTCATTCTGTCTGTATATCACTGAACAATTCTTACAGTTAGATGAACTCTATTAACTTGCAACAGACAGCAGATAAATGTAATCAATTGTGCATAACACTGTGCAGTGACACTTTTGTGATCTGAATGTACCTGCTAATGAAATAAGTTGTATGCAAGAACAAAATAATTTTAAATGTACTGCTGAGTGTTGTTAAATAAATATGCGTTCTTGTATTCCAGGATTTGTTCTCAAATGAAGACTTACAATAATGCTTATTTATTTATTTAAAAGTAAGTCTTTGAGTCCTGAATACCCTGTGGGTAGTCAGGGTAGGAGGAACAGGAAAGACCATGGGTTGGGACTGAAACAATTTTTGAGCAAAGCTTTTCATGGGTGAATTTTCTCCTAGCCATTGCACAGTTTCCAAAATTTTGCTATTGTCAGTGGCAAATGAGATTTTTTTCCAGCTCAGTTAGAGCACATTTTCCTAAAGAGAGCTGTTCATAACAAGGAAAAAACAAACCAAACAGTTCAAACCAGCTGCCGCTGCTGCTGTATATAAAATATGTAAACATAACAACAACATTTTAAAAATCTAATTACAAGTGGAAGAGATTGCCTGTTTCTTAATGTTTACACAAGCATTTGGAGGTGAAACAAAAATAGCTGATGGGGAAAAGTATTCTTGTTTGGCTTAATATGGATATTTTTTCCCATAATTCCTATCTCCTCTGTACTTATCATGAAACCTGTAAATTAAATAAAAAATAATTCAACTTTTCAAAGGTTTCCATATATTTTCCCACACATCCGTGGAAAAGATCACAGCACTTGAAGATTAGTATTTTATTTTAAAGTTGAAATATTTTCAGAAAATTAGCCAATCAATAGCCTGATTTATGAAGAGTCCAGGCAATAGCAAGTTCTAATCCAATTACTGAAGAAGTATCACTGCTATCCATAGCAGAGAGAAAATTTTGCTGCCTAGCTCTTGTGCCAGAGCTGCCTTCTGTCCTTATTGTCTTTATCTTTTTGTCCACTTTACAGTGGATCTTGTGAACAGAGTGATTTGCAAGCTTGAAGCAATCAAAAAAACAGTGGCTGAAAGTGAAAAACGAACCAAACTGACAGTAGAATAATGAATTACAGGACCAAAGTGTACATAGGAATAGTTTTTCCCCAGTAAAAATTCAGTCACTTCCCTGGGGACATCAAGCAATAACATTACAAACAATTTTTGGAAGCAAAGAGAAGAAAGATACATCCTATACAGATACACTTCTAGAATGTGGGAAAGACAAGAAGTTTAAAGGCAGGACAAAATCAGTAAGTTCAAGAAACTATCATCTAAGGGAAGAAAAACACTTTGGAGTTCGCTGATAAGAAGATACTGCTTTTATTTTTCTGTCAGCTCTAGAGCATGGCTCAATATATAAGACTCTCTAATGAACTACTTTAAATATAAGAAACAATCTTACTCTGCACCATGGAACTGTGTAGAGAAGATCTGAGGTGGTAAAGGAATTAAAATTGCATATTATTCTTATCTTTCCCATAAACATTAAGCAACCACTATATGAAATCAAACATACCATATTAAATCTTCAAGTTGCACAATAAAATCACATGCCTATCCAACAATCATGTCCCCTTAAGCTCAAAAAGACCTCTTTGAAGGCATATTCCCTGCAGTATAATCCTGCCCTTTTTTTTTGCCTATCTCAGTTTAAACATGAATCTGGACATTTGGTACTATAGCAAATCATCATTGGGCTTATGTTACCAGTCTGTTTCTGTTGAAAAAATGTGCCAGCTTCTCTGACAGAAAATACTATATAGTTTGAATTAATCTCAAGATATATGACTTGAGGTTCATTTCTGCAGTGCAGAATCACTGTGCAATCAATGGAGCAAGTCACTTAGAAGTGTGCCAAACTAGAGGCAGGAGAGAAGAACTGACAACTCACTTCACAGTTAATGGACCATTTAGATTTGCCACTGGCAGGCTGAGAAACAGAGACACATCAGCAATGGAAATACTTTTACAAAACAAGGAAAGGAGTAAAGAACACCAGGCCACTGTCCACATGTTAAAAAACATATATCATTGTACATATGCACTAATCCTTGTTAAAAATCCTAGTTTTGCAACGGTTGGGCTTCTTTTTCCAATTTCTTCATTTACAAAAGGATGCAACAAATATGACCAAGAATTAAGCCGTTTTGTCATTTACTATATTTCACACAGCAGTACTCAATAAGCTCTTTAAATGCATAATTTTGAAAAACGTGTTGTTAACAACAATAAGCCACTGGGTTTTGGTCACAGCTCAGCAACATCTGATCAGGCCAGATAGCAGTCTCTGAATGGCTGTCAGATTGCAGATATCTGAGATTTCCGAGCAAAACAGTGATCAGCATGCAGTTCCATTAATCTACCCCTTTCCATTCTTTTCATATGTCGTGTAATAATGGTAATGAACCAGAAAGTGAGTATTTGTAGACTGCACAATAGACATAAACAATTTATCATTTTCTGTTTAATTAAAGAACGACAATATAAAGAAAATTATCCATAACAGTCCAGAGTCTGCTGAAGGATTCAAGATTAACACACAGCTAAATGACTGTGAAGCCCACAGTGACCTCCGCAGATGAGCACCAGGAGAGTAAAGCAGCTCTGGTGCAAGAAAATAAAAATTATGTGGGTGATGCTGGTGCAAACTTGTGTTATGATAGAGATGTTAAACAAGTATAACTTATAATTTGAGAACTAAGAGAAGCAAAGAGGAAAAGGAAATAGCTGAAAAAAAAATATTTTTACAATAGTATTTCCTCTGCATACACACAGAAGCACACACACGTGTGCACAGATTGCATTCTGTGAAACAAATTAACCACTGGAAAAAAAAAATCTTACCACATAATTAGCAACTAGTTTAATTGCAGGCACGAACGTGCTTTTCCTGGCAACACCCTCCAGTCATGTTTTTAATTGGGCTTGACTGTGCCTCAAAAGCACAGCTGGAAGCAAGGTGAGGTGCAGCGTGCGGTGAGACTCTCTTTGGGAGCATTGTGCTGGTGCCTAGACCCCTTTTTACAGCTGGCAGGTACCACATGCTGCCACACCTTGGCATGGAATCCTCTCAAGCAGACAGGGGAATGCATTCTGTCTTTTTTCTTCTCAGAAATGTAACGTTTTATTTTTCCTTAGGAGATGCCACCATAATAAGAGCAAAGGTTTAAACTGCATTTCTTCCCACAATTATTGGCCAAGTTGTATTTTATGCAGAGCTTGCTCCAAGTAATGAGGCTATAAACTCATGCTACATATGAATGCAAAACACAGCAGTCATGCTTGAATGGAAGGAAGCCCCAGGAAATTTAAGTTCTACTGGAACTATATTTACCTTTCAAAAAGCCTGCTTTCTATCAAGCTAGAAAATGCAGAGGAAGCGACGGAACAAGCTGAGGAAGCAAAGGAAGAATGTGCTGCTTCTCTCAACATCCCTCAGCTTGCAGCCTGCCCTTGGCACACAGGAGCTGTGATGTACTACTTCCCAGAGTGAGCCAAGGAACTCAGGGTAGCCAGCTTCTCAGCAGCAAGGCTGCCACTTTTGTTGGCTTTGTGCCAATTCTTCAAAGGAGTGGTCTTATAATTTAAGAGCAGTCTCATAAAGAATATTCTTGAGTGCCAGAATTACTTCATGCCTCAGTCTCTGGATCTGTGAAATGGGATTCAAAAGACAAAACAAGTTTCAATGGCAAAATTCTTGAACAGCCATGGTTAAGCCAAGAGGGTAGCCTACCACGGATATTCCTTCTTCTCAGTTTTGTGCAGTGTAGAAATAGCTCATTTTCAAGCATAACAACTTGCAGCCAGCCCTGCAATACAAACTAGTTTCTCCTCTGCTTTCTGATCAGGCTTAACTGAAATCTTATTAAGTATGTCTCTCACCAACCAATCAGAAGTGTTCCTGATTTCTACTGTGTTACTTTTCTGTAACCATACAATAATTTGCTGATTGGATTCACCTCACCTAACAACAGTTGTTTGAAAGTTAGTTGCCTGGTTTAAGTTCATCACCCAGACTTTTCAATAGTCAGTGAAGTGAGAAAGCCACATTCAGGTAAGTGACTTGTTCCAGCTGTTTGGGATAGCTACCTCAGAATCACTCTCTGCAGAGGTTTTCCTCTAGCCAGTGACTAATGAAAGTGTAAATATAAAACTTGGATGGCATGTCATGCTTAAAGCAACTGAACTTAGTCTGTGATTAATTTCCCCAATATGTTCAACTTCTAAAGATAATATGTGTGCTGTTCTCTTCCATGACTCATGCCTATGGCCATCAACTGGTCAGCTGAGGTTATACCTAAAGCCCACAACAGACAACCATTCTACAGGCTCTGTAAATTTGGGTCTTCTCATTATGAAAACAAAAAAAAGTGTGAGATAGTAAAGCCAGTGTTGGTGTTCAGTAGGATCTACTGCAACATTTAATGTAACAGAATTCAAGGCATATATCCTGATACCAAAATGGAAATAATATAGAACACACCATATATGGAAAAAGAATTAATATCAGGAGACTTTAGCTAAGAAGAAGAAAGTTAAATAACAAAAGATTAATTATAAACTTCTAGTTATGAGCACTCATTCTTGATCACATGATACATGATTATAATCTTGGTTATCTGTGAGTATTTAACACCCCAAACTAGTATAATCCAAATACCCACAAAAAAACACCGAACAGATAATATGACTCATTATGGAGTGGCAAAATGTGTTTCCTTCTTTTGTATTATACAGCCAGTGTTGACAGACCTTTTACAGAAAAGCTGCATGAACACATTGTTGTATAATACTGCATCTTGTCATAAAGTTAGAAAAGACTCTGCAATCATTAATACAAAATATTACTCATACTTAGAGGAGTATTTGATCATTTTCCACCTCCCTCCCTTACCCTTACCTCTTCATTAATAGCTGGTGACTCCATCTGTAAACAGATAGAAAGCTTTATAATGGTTGCAAGACAGTAGATGACTAGAAAGTACTGCTTCAATAATAGAAGATTTGATGTTTTGTAAATGCAGCTACATTTGTCAAAGCACAATGTCTAATGGCAAAATTCTGTCCTGTAAATGCAGCTACATTTGTCAAAGCACAATGTCTAATGGCAAAATTCTGTCCATTACTTTACCTTATTTTTCTGCCAGTGATTATCACCCCCACAGAAGTGGGTATGAAATTAAGCATAAAGCTGCACTCCACACAACACAGTTCACAGTCTGTCACTTTAACCTATAGATGAAGATGGCTTTAAATTAAAGAAACCATGTTGAGAAATGCAGCATCTGAGATTTTCCTGACCCTATTCAGGCACAGGGCACAGAGCCTTTAAACTGACACAGATCATCTACTGGAGCCTACATGCCAGAGTGCTGAGACATGCTGGGTTGTTGTGTGACTCCTAGGGTGCACATCATGACCAGCCACCACCACACAATAAGATACAAAAGAATAAATTTTTAAAAGGAAAATATTCACGAGAATGAAAAGATTCACTCATTATTCAGCTGGATACACCTTTATTGAAAAAAATACAACTTAAAAATCTCCCAGATTTTAAGAGGTAATGTATCCAAAATCTCCCAGTGTCTGATGCTTATACAGATAAATCACAATTTCCTTAGCTTGCACTTGACTAACACAACTCAATATAAGACTTCCCTCCAGCTTTTTGGTATTTACTAGTGTGGTAAACGGACCCGGTATTTTGAAATGTCTTTTTAAGCCAGCTAGAAGGAACTACGACTCCCATGGATCACCAG
>JAVSBS010005525.1:0-39593 GCA_033124195.1 Coracias cyanogaster | reverse complement strand
TGTGAAGAGAGAGATGGGGGAGTGGAGAGCTGCCTCCTGCCCTTCCATCCTGGAGGATGAACCCGTGCAAAGGGTCCTCAGATGCTGAAGCCCCTCAAGGTGCAAGCTGAAGGGGAAAGTTGCTGACACTGATGTAAGTCCTTGCCTCCTTTCTCTGCCTTTAAAGTCTTGTCTTTAACTTTCTTTAACAGCTCTGGAGATCACTGGTTTGGTGTGTGAATGCACCAAGGAAAGGGGGTTGGCAGCTCTACTTTCTAAGCTCAGGCACTTGCTTTTTTCCAACAGTTCGCTTGATTTTCTTTTCTGTACCCAGAAGGACTTGTTATAGTGGTGACAAAGGCAGACGTGCAGGAGCGTCTGCAGCCTGATACAGCTTTGGCTGTGCCGGGTCCAGACTTTGTTTTTGACTTAAAGAGTGGCTGAGGTGGATCTAGCTGTATTGTGAAGATGTCGAACGCGGGACAGGTTGTGTAGTCTTCATTCTTGGAGGTTTTCAGGACCAGACTGGAGAAAGCCCTGAGCAACATGGGCTGATTGCTGAATGTGACACTGCTTTGAGCAGGAGGTTGGACTAGAAACTTTCTTAGGTCCTTCCCAGCCTGAATTATCTCATGAACCCTACGATCTCTGCTATGGCCACTGCTGGAGAGAGGAAGGAGCTCGGCTCTACCTCAGACAATTCTGTAGATGGGCTCTTGTCCCACTAAAGAAGCTGCTACCACTTTTGATCTTGTCCAGAGATGGGGACTTCAATGGCGGGGAATTTGGGGTTTTGAAGAAGTTCATACCCAGGCTGGAGCTGCTGGAAGTCCTCTGTTTTGGGACTGCATTTGCCACATCTCCATTTCTCGCTATGCTTTTTTTCCCTTTTGCCCCCTGAACATCAGGTGATCTCCATCTGGGATGAGCTGGTTCATTTTTTGCTGTACAGCTGTTTTCACCCTGCACTTTGCTGAGTTCTGGCACCAGCATCTCTCTGTTCTAACAGATCATTTGGATCAGCAGAGGGAGTGCAAGAGCCAGGAAAAAAGAAACGCACTCACTGATGTGCTGGTTTTGACTAGGGTAGAGTTAATGCTCTTCACAGTAGCTGGTATGGGGCTGTGTTTGGGATTTGTGCTGAAAACAGTATTGATAGCAGAGGGATGTTTTAGTCAGTGCTGAGCAGGGCTTACACAGAGTCAAGGTCTTTTCTGCGCCTCATCCCACCCCACCAGTGATCAGGCTAGGGGGGCACAAGAAGTTGGCAGGGGACACAACTGGGACAGCTGACCCCAATTGACCAGAGGAATATTCCAGACCATATGTCATCATGCTCAGCAACAAAGAGCTGGGGGAAGAAGAAGAAAGGAAGGGGGGACACATTCAGAGTGAAGGCGTTTTTCTTCCCACTTAGCCATTATGAGTGATGGAGCCCTGATGTCCTGAAGATGTTTCATCACCTCCCTACCAATGGGAAGAGGTGAATGAATCCTTTGTTTTGCTTTGCTGGTGTGTGTGGCTTTGGCTTTACCTGTTAAACTATCTTAATCTCAACCCACGAGTTTTCTCACTTCTCATTCTCTCACCCGTCCTGCTTGGGGTAAGTGAGCAAGTGGCTGCGTGGTGCTTAGTTACCAGCCAGGGTTAAACCACGACTACTGAATATAAGGGGGTTTGATCTCTTACAGTGCTCTATGAGCCTCACGCAGAGATGAACCATCCCTATGGAGAACTAACCCTCCGGGCCACCTGCGGTGTGAGTCCTTCTGTATTTTCACTCAAAAAAGGGACATTAGACTTTCTCAGCAATCTTTCTTCACCTCGCAGATGTAAGAAAATCTCCTGTCTGCGTTGCAGCACTACCAGCACCACCAAAGAAGCGAATAAAAAAAAAGTGTGAACCCTCCAAACTCAGAATGCAGGTTAAAAGATTTTGGTACAGGCCATTTGGAAATCAATGACGTTGCCACAAAGAGAAAAAAAAAAATAAAGAAGTAAAAACATGTGAAAATCACCTCGTCAGCTACTATTTCACCATTGAAGAGAGAACAAAAGGGACGAAGAGCTTTGTGCTAGCCAGCAATGTGACTCGGTGACCTGTAGTTTGGCAATGACACATGTTGTCTTTGTTATCCAGAAAATCCAAGGTCCCCAAATTTAGCAAGTTGTACAAGGTTGCATTTAAGGGTCACTGAGGCCAAGGAGGTTTAAGCACACAGCCGAGTGCTTTGCTGAATCAAAGCCTCAGCACGTAAATATTTGTTAACTTAGTCCAAGAACAGAGGAAACACAAATCTCATGGATCCGATGAGTGGCTAATGCACCAGTCAAGGCACTCAAAAGTTTCTGTTGTTTAACCAAAAAAAAAAGGAACTTTGAGCAACTACTCAAATATCTGACCTTTGTTAATCTTTTCCCAGTAATTAGTAGCCCAATAAGCAAGCACATTATAGGGCTACCTAGAAACACAAGGCATTATTATCCATCCTATTAGCGATGGGAAAAAAGCAGAGAAAACCCCCCAAGAGCATTCAAATTGTGTAATTAAGATAAAGGACAAAAAAAAAAAAGTCAAAGGTATTTACTCTCATCTATCTGCCTCACCATGTGGTGGGACCATCTTTTCAATATCAGCTCCCCAAATAATGACACCGTAGTAATGAGCCCAAATGACTTACAGGACAAAAAGACCTGAGTCAAAACTCACGAGGTGGCTCATGGGCTTCAGCTCCCATTACCCACTTTGATCTAGGAACCCATGAAGATCCAGCCTCACCTGTAAGCTGAACAGGTAGTTGGCCATTTTGCTCAACTGCTATTCATTTGGGGTGCACCCTGCTTATGCTGTGTTTGATCCAAGACTGGGAAAGCCACCTTCTGTACATTACTACTAGTGAATAGTCATCAGGAGACAGCTCCTAACTCCCCAGCCTTTGCGCTCCCCAAGGAATACTTTATCCAAGATGCACTGAAGGGCCAAGGTGAGATGTATGACCTCAGTAAAAGTAATATATTCTCAAGGTGATGTGAAGCTCCTCTTGGAAAATCTCTGGAAGAGCAGTGTCTCTTGTGCACCACTGATCTGGAGACCGCTAGATTTCTTAAAAGCCAACATCTAGTCATAATTGCTTGAGCTGGTCCTGACAGACCATTCAAGAAGGGTTTGGTCCAGCTGCTCCAAAGGCAGCAGCAATGGAGTTATTTCAAGAACAAGCTCCTATAGCTACTTGCTCCTGGCACTCATCATGGGGCTGAGGGACAGAGATGTAGTGAGTCTCTGGCAGTGCTGGACATTTCCTCTGGTTCTGGGCCACTCTCAGGTGCAATGAGAGGTCTCCCAGCTTGCTCCACATGTTGCTCTGTCTTCTATACTTCCAAGGTGGCAGAACAATGCCTCTAATACCACATGGTGGAACCTTTTGGAGATCTGTTATGTGCTGCCTTGCTTCTCTCATAGATGAGACCTGGTGACAGCAGTATCGCTTGCTGTGCAGTGCACAGGGTCCTTCCACCATGCCTGGAAAATTCTGCTCTCCTCCAGGTTGCAAGAGACTCTTCTGCAGAGCAGAGCACAGACATGAGGGAGCAGTAGATCTATGCCTGCAGCAGCTTCCTACCCTTCTGCACGGCACCGTCTGGGATGATGACACCCTGAGGCTGTTTCTCTTACACTAGTAGGTTTTTCCAGCACCGATTTGCTGTAAGTGGCTGCAATTCTCCCAAAACTTGGAGTAGCAGGTAAGAAACACTGAAAAATACTCACTATAAACCCTCTGAGGGTGCTGGACTTCCTACGAGTCTACAGCAGAAAGCTGAGAGCTCTGGGGTGTCAGAGGCTGGGAAAGACCTTGGCCATCCAGATGGGGACATGTGGAGGTCTCTCAGCTTCATGCTAATATGTGTCTTCCACCTCATGTGTCCCAGAGCCATGGTGTTGGAAGGTTTGGTTAACTACATTGGTGGCATCCACCTGAGCCAGGAAAGCAGGAGATGTGGAGGACAGCCTCATGACATTCCAGCATCCATGGCTCTGTGATGACCAGCCATGGCCCAACCCTGATATCTCAAGCCATGAGAGTCTTGGGTGTACTTTGGACTTATACAAAAGCCAGGGAGTCTGAGATCCTACGGGAACCAGGCCCAAGCATCTGGAAAGGCTGGAGTGAACTTCTCAGCAATAATACCAAGTGAGGTGCCCTAGGCAGCTATCAGCCAGCCCCAAACTACCTCAGCCTGAATGTCAAGTGTGGCAGGCTCTGCATAGCTGCATTCCAGAGCAAATGCCACTTGCCTATCCCCAGGAGGTGACACTCCAGCTCCTGGCCAAGGAAAGAGGCTTCACACCAGTCCTCCAGCCAGTCCTACTTCTGCCTAAAGCCACCACAGTCTTGTTTCTATTAATGGGCTGCGGCAAGATGTCCACAGCCAGCAGGACTTTACTGATGCCAGAGGTACCATACCTACTGCAGCTGGCATGAGATGCCCCTGCAGAAGAACAGGCTCCAGAAGTGTTTGTTGCATCCCTAGGTCCCTCACGTACCAGCAGGAAAAAAATTTGCAACATGTTTTGCTCTTGGAGAAGGCTTGGGCTAGGTCTGTGGTGATGGAGCAGGGCAAATCTCAATTTCTCGTTGCTCCCACTCTGAGGGATGGACCTGTTCTACCTCTTTCACATCTCATGACAGCACAGGATGATGGAGGTTCTCAGCAATGATTGTTTGGTGTGTTTCACTGGACTGCAATTAATTCTATAATTTTTCTTTTTAAAGAATCTCATGAAAGGGAGCTGTCAGCTTTGCTGATGTACTTGCCATTCATTTGGCCCACCTGGGGATGGACAAATTGGCCGTGTCCAAGTGTTGTAGGGTCTACTCAGGGATAGTACACTCCAACTGGAGCTGCAAAGATCTTGCTCCCGGGTCCTTTTTATTTTTAAATATTTTTAATTCTATTTAGCCTTTTATTTTCCCCATAGTTTGCTGTCAGGAGGTTGGTGGGGAGGAAAGAAGGGGAAATAAGTTTGCCTTGCCATGAATGACAGCTCTGCTACCTCCCCCTCTTGACTCAGTTCGGGGAGTTTGCCTTAGGACCGTGCCTGGTTGGGGAAGCCCCTGTGGTCCCTTCGTGCAGGGTGTGATGATGCTGCACGGTTCCTGAAGAGGGCATTGATGCACTGTGCACAGCTGGGCTGGGCTACGGCCAGATGGACCTTCAGTTTTCCCATCCCACCCATGTGTCCCAGCCGTCTCCACTGTGCCAGCCACTATCACACCACAGCCAAGTGAAAATTGTGCCCCAGAAAAGGAGTCAGGCTGCTCCAAAGGAGAATTGATTAACCAGCAGCTCAGTGGTTCCTGTGTGATTTGCTCCTAGGATCCTGCTCTAGCAGGGGGGTTGGACTAGGTGATCTTCAGAGATCACTTCCAACCCCTACTACTTCGTGATTCTGTGAGTCAAGGCTACACCCCAAGCCTCCAAACTTTACTGGCTCTACAGCCATACCCTTACCTGATGCCTCCTCCTCTAGCTAACAGTAATGTTTGTCTCCCCAGGTTGCTGGCAGGGTCTGAAATGCCTCCACAAACCTCCAGCACTGAGCAAGGTGTCCCCACATGTAACCAGGCATCGCTGTGAAGCTGTGTCCTCCAGCTCCTCTTTTCCTCCCGTCTGCAGCACACATCCCACCCTGGCCTAAGCCCAAACCTGAGGCTTGCATCTTCCAACATCCTCTCTCACTTTTTCCGCTGTGAGCAAGTCTGGTGCGATGGGTCATGCACCACAAACCAAAGCACAACTGTACAAGACTGCAGAAACATCCCAGTGAGGTGAGCACTTTCCTTTCAGGGAGCAGAGCTGAGAAATGGTCTTGAGTCCATTTTTTCCTCAGATTGGGATGAATTCACAGCTTGTCCACCCTGGCAAACAGCAGGGCTGGGCTCAGAGCAGTTCCTGCAGGTCTGCAGAGCAGACGCCGTTCTCCATTACCCCTGGGGCTGATGGTCCCCGAAACCATGCCAGTCTCAGTGATGGTTTATGGTGTCCCAAGAGTGCCAATCACAGAGCAGGGTTGCAAGACACCAGGCAAGGCTCTGAAAACCCAGCGGGGTGCTCTTGGCACAGCAAGCTCCTTTCACACCACACCCCAGCTTTTTTCCCTTGTTTTCCTAAAGAAGCAAGATTTATGTGAATCATCTTGGGCAGTTTCAACCCAAAAGATGCTGAGTAGAAGAGCCCTCGAGGAGATTATGTTCCCTCCAGTTTTGCAGGGGAAGAGCAGCCACTGGCTTTGGGGACCATGGCACTGAGGGGGCCCTCCTTGTGCTTGGCAGGATCTAGGGCAGAGCCTCACTGATATCATGGGTGAAAAAATGGCCTGAGTTGTGCCCCTCCATCCATGGGAACCCCTCTGTCCTGAGGCCTCCCTCTTCTTGGCCACCCTGGCAGCCCCAGGTGTGAAAGGTATTGCCTGGAGCCTGTCCCAAACCTAGTCTGTCTCCCTGGAATTGTGCAGAGGTGGTATTCTTGGTCAGCAGGGACCTGCCCTGGCTGGGGAGAGTGGGGGCTGGTGGCAGGGGCATGGATGTACAGTGACTAGGAGATATTGGGGTGAGTTGGGACCAAAGACAGGTTCTAAGGTGGGACCGTGACTTTGGGCATGAGGTGCCACCTAGCTGAGGCATCAGTCTGCAGGCATGCACTGTCCCCTCATGCTGTGGAGAAGGCTGTTAGACACCCCATACAATCCTGTACTTTGGCATTGTCCTGCTGCCAACCTGCTTGGTTTCATCCCTCTCCTCTTGACATACCTGGCCCCGTTCCAGGCTCCTGCATGTTACATTAGTGCCAGGGCTCACACTTATAGCTCCCTCAGCTCTTGGTGCTGGGGTCTCCAGGCAGCCTCATGCATGGAACACTGGCTTTTAAAGTCTGTTCTGGTCTCTTGTGGTGGTTTGGACCAAGGCTCATGGAGGCATGCAAGCTGGGAACCACCTCTCTTGGCTGTCCACAGCAGGATGCCAATTTCCACAAATCCCATTCGCAATTGCAACAGCCTGTTTCACAGGAGGACACACAGACAATGAAGCAAGCCAAAAGACCAGGTGGTTCCTCACCCAAGCTGTCTACCAAACCAAAGTGGTGATTGGTGTAGGGTCCAACGCCAGTTGGCACTGTATGTCCATGCTGGACAACGTGGTTGAACTTCTCCATGGCCTAACAGAGGAAACCTCATGGCATCTCTTTCCACCACCAGCAGAATAGGGAGGCAAGGATAACCTCTGCTTCCCAACATGAGGGCACAAAGCAATGTCCTGTGTGGTTAGTCCATCAGATGGGGCTACACACAGGGCCATCGAGCTCATTCTCCATCCGGGGGAGATGGCTTATTGCCATAGGAGATGACAGGACTGGGCAAGCCTGGTCTTATGTGATGGGAGGAGGAGAACTGAAAGGACAGGATGCTTGGATTCATCTTGCTGGATTGTCATCTCCCTCCTGGATTTATCACCCGCTGCTAATTAGAGGCAGCCGGCTCTGTCTAATGTGGACAAGCCCCGGCTGCGTGCTTGCAGGCAGGGAGGGCACAGCTTACCACATCCAGGCGAAGGGCTCTCAAACGCTTGAGCTCAGCTTGTGTCCTCAGGAGTTCGCGAGCTGAACAGGGGGCTGGTGGGGAAATATGAAGGGCAGCAAAACGAGGCAGGCTCTGCTGGGGCAAGCACAGCCCAGAGCCAAACTTTTCTTCTGGCAGCTGGCACCACATATTTGCGGTGGGATTATTTGTTCTATTCTTTTTTTTCTTTTTTTTTTTTTTTCCTCCTGAAGTGGCTGGAATGGGCCTTGGAGGGGAGAAGATTATTTAAACCTGCTGTGTCCTCTCTGGTCCTTCCAACATGGTCAGTCCCAAAAGTCTGTGGATGCCCTTCCACCTTTGCTGACTGTCCCATATGCCAGGAACTGCAGATCCCACCCTTCACCGAGCCTTCTCCCCGGGGCCTCCTTCCCTGGATGGAGTCAGAGGAAGCCACCCACACCACCCTGAGGATCCCCTTATTGTCCTCCTCACTCCCGGGGAGACCCGATGACACAGCTGGGGATGTGACTGCATGAGTCGCGGCAGGGCGCGGAGGAATCTCAGACGAGATGCAAGGAGGGGGAACGACCCGCGGCGCAGTTTGGTTTGGCAGCCCCTTACACACAATAAAAGGTCAGGCTGCAGAGGAACTTTCTTCTTTTTTTTTTTTTTTAATTTCCATGGCTTTTGTTCAAGGCTGCGTCCTTAAGGATGGGGATTCTCTACCCTGGTGGCAAGCTGAGAGCATGGGTGGGCGGCTGGCTCTTTCTGCTGGTGGGTTTTTTAGCATGCAAACAATTTTGCTTGAGTGCAGGCTGCAAGAGGAGAAGGCTGGAGTGTGAGCTCAGGGCAAGAAGGTGGTGGGACTGGGCGTCAGGATCTGGCTTGGTACCAGGTCCAAAATATGAAGCATCTTCTCTTTCACACTGAAGTTTTAGGGGTTTCCAGGGGACCTGGTGGGTCAGGGATTCAAGCATATACTGTGGAGGAAGCTGCACACGTGGAATAAAATGAGAGCCTGAGATGTGGCAACAGGAAGGGTCTGTATGGAAACGGTCAAATAGGGTTTGATGGTATGGTCCCGTGGCCTCAGTGGGTCAGCTGCTTCACCCCTTCATTTTGGGTAGCGTTTGATGTTTTAAAAATGATGCTGTTGCTTCCTAAGCTTCTCAGGGCAGGGACAGCTTCCTGCAGCTGTGCATCACACCCAGCCCGATCCCTGCTGTCCCACAGCCCGAGGTCCCTCAGCCAGCCACTGGGGTCCATTTCCTGCTGGCTGAGCTAAAATCTGCATGCAAATGGCTTCATACCAAAAGGGACAGACTGGTCCCTATGGCTGTGTCCTGATCCACCTCATTTTTCTCCCCTCCCAGCTTCTTCAGGAGAAGTTTTGCCCTTATTTCCAGCTCACTGGTGGAGAAGGCTGCATGGCTGTGGGCCTAGGATTTTCTGCTGAAGAAACAGACCCAGTCAGTAGTGATTCCCCACTGATCACCGCTTTTTGAGATCTGTCAGTTAGCCAATTCTTAGCTCATTTAACACGTGCTCTACTGATGTGTGGTGGCTTTTTTTCCTGCTGGAATGCCACACTATACAAATCTCATCTTTTACAAGCATGTTGCATATGCAGTTATGTTTGTGAACCAACCTTACAATCTAAAAGAATGAAATCAAGTTGGTAGAACAAGACCTCTTTTCCATAAAACCCCATTGACTGGCATTTATTCTATTTCTGTTCTTTCTGCTTTCATGAATCAAATTCTAGATCAGATTGTTATTATTAACAATCAGCCTGTTATTATTAGCCTGACATCACTCCTAGACATGTCTGGCCTACAAAGGCAGTTGAGCTGCTCAGTAGGCTCCTGAGGCACAGCACCATGTTAATATGGGTACTGGAGACCAGGAGATATTGGCCCGTGCATCAAAGCCTTTGTATCTTCCAAGTAACCAAGTTCCAGTCTTGCTTGGGTTGGGCCTGAAGCATCTGCTCTATGTCTAAGAAACTGTTTCCTTATTGACTCCTGAAGTTTTTAGGATACTCAGGCAGAAGATAGATATAATCTAAGCTCACAAAGGGTCACTGCGTCTCCCTGTGGCCTTGCACAGTGGCCAAGGAGAGGAGGTGACTGCATGGAGCCTGGAGGATACCCCAAGGGAGAGCTTAACTCACGTCTCCAAGCTGTTGGAGATGCCCAGCCACAGTGTCTTTGTGAGAGCAATGTGTTGTGGTCTTCTCTTCTCCAGGATGAACAAGCCCAACTGTCTCAGCCTGTCTTCATAGGAGGGGTGTTCCAGCCCTCTGATCATTTTTGTGGCCCTTCTCTGGACCTGCTTCCTCAGGTCCATGTCCTTCTTGTGTTGAGGGCTCCAGAGCTGGACACAGCACGGCAGCTGAGCTCTCACCAGAGCAGAGTAGAGGGTTAGAGTCACCTCTCTTGATCTGATGGCCAGGATGCCATTGAGCTGCAAGTGTGCAAAGTTCTGGTGTCCAAAATTCAGAGAGGACACTGAATTGTCTATGTAGAACCATGCAGCCTGGACATGATTCCCTCTACTGCTATGGACACCTTAACTCTTAACAGAAGGAATTGGAGGAGAGAGTTGCAGTGTCAGGAGAAGGTATATGCCCCAAGGGGAGTATCTCTCTGGAGTCTCTTCCAGTGATCCGGTTTTGCACCCTATGAACTATAAGATACTCTTTTCATCTCTGGGATCATCATAGGACTACAGGATATTTCCGGCTGGAAGGGACCTCAGGAGGGCTCCTGCTCAAAGAAGGGTCAGCTATGGGGGTCAGCCCATTTGCTCATGGCTTTATCCTGAAATCCTCCCAGACTTCAAGACTGGGCTTGATGGGGCTCTGAGAAACCTGATCTAATAAGAGACATCCTTGCTGACTGCAGGGGGGTTGGACTAGATGACCTTGGAAAGTCCCCTCCATCCCAATGCATTCTATGATTTGAGACTGCAGATACAGTAATTTGAGGAGCTGCAACCAGGAAGACTCAACTTTGCTTCCCAGGTGTGTCTCTTGGCTACAGCTGGAGTAGTTACAGACGTGTCTCTCCGCTCTGCCGAGCTGTGTTGTGTCCCTCAGCCTAGCAGATTCACAATGCAGAAAGAGCCCCTGAGCTGTTTGACCTTGCTGTTTGTCAACACCAGATGAGTTTTCACGATAGCCGTTTTACCACAGCCCTTGTTTGGAGTGCTGAGCATCCCTTCACCGAAAACAAATGCCTTGAACCAGGCACCCCGAAACCCATCTGCTCATCCTCTGTCACCCACAGCTGCCTGAGCACTGCAAAACAAGCCAGTGTTGCTTGCCTCAAAGATCAAAGCTCATTTAAATGCATTGCTTCTCCCTGTCTCCACCTGGTATCCAGACAAGATGCCCTGGCTTAGGTGAGTCAATCCCCGGCTGAAGTCAGCAGCGCTGCCAGCCTCACAGTTATCTCTGCGAGGCGGAGGCAGCGCTTGCGTCGTGCTTATCCCAGCGCTGAGCCATCAGGTCTCTAATCATCTCCCACCCCCGGTCCTTGGACTGAGCCCCAGCTTGGCTGTGACACGTCCCTGGAGGCAGCCTGGTTGCTGTGGGAGAGCCACGCAACCTCCTCTGCTCTGCGAGCCCCAAGGGAGATGTTGCAACAGAAACCAGCACCTGCAGCCAGGGAAGGGCATTTTCCACAGCCACTGATTTTGCAGGGAGCTCGCTGGCTGCGTGCAGCTCGTTGGTGGGGTGCGGAAGAAGCTGCCAGTTGAGCCTTTCCCCCTCTTTCTTCGTCTTTTAGGGATGAGCTGACAAAGCTCCAGGTGGCTGTTTGGTAGCCGCACTTTCTCCTCGGCTGCTGATGCTGACAGCGAGTGACTCAGCCCTTCCCAGGCTCGGTGCAGAGCCTCTTCCCCTCCTGCCACTCAAATGTCTGCTTTCTCTGATGATTAAAACAAATTCTGCCCTGAGGCCCTGCCCTGTGAGCAGCTCAGGCAGGGCTGTGCAGCTCCGTGCTGTGGTCACGCCATGGAGCAGTGGTTTCCTGAACCCCCTTTCTGAGCCATGGGAGTGGTCACGTAAGTCTGGGCAAAGAGTTTCTCCTTCCCTTCCTTGGTCTGCTTGAAGGGAAAGCTCCCAGGGCAAAACCCACCCCTGGTGCCCCATATTGCTGCACCTTTGCCAAGAAGTGCCTCATTCCCCACTTCTCAGCTACATCTGTTGCGAACATTTTCATTTTCTTCCCAACCCAAGCTCTGCCCTACATTTTCATGCCTACGAGCGTGGGAGCTTCCAGATACCGCTGTGCAAGCAGGGCAGCACCTCCCACCCTCCTGTGCTTCGTGCCCAGACCCACAGGGTCCCCCATGTCCTGGGGGGAGGTGAGAACTTTGCCCTGCAGCCTCCTGTTATTGCACAGCCTCTCTGTGATGGTGCGTGTCTCCCTGGGCACAGAGGGAAGGTAGAAGACCCCTTTCAGACAACATAATGGCTTCAGGTGGAGGCAATGCGAAAGAGTTGATCCCAAGCAGAAGCAGAGATGAGAGCCACTCTGTACCCAAAAAGAGCCAGTGTTGGCTGTGACAGCCAGCAATGACCCAAAGCAAGCAAGGAAAGGTCTAATCATGTCTCAGTGTGTAGCAAATGGAGAACAACGTGGCTCTCATAAAGTACTTTTTATCCAGTTTCATAGGGCTGGTTCATGGCTGGTCTAGACTTTATTGAAGACCTGGCAACCTTGGTGGACAAAAAGCTGGACATGAGCTGACAATGTGTGCTCACAGTCCAGAAAGCCAACTACATCCTATGCTGCAAGGAGATTGGCCAGCAGGTCGATGGTCCCTCCTGCTATGCTCTGGAAAGACCTTATGTGTCCTCAGCTGGAGTCCTCAGCACAAGAAAGACATGGACCTGTAGGAACAGGTCCAGAGGAGGGCACAAAAATGTTCAGAGGACTGGAACACCTGTCCTATGGAGAAAGACTGAGAGAGTTGGGGTTGTTCTGCCTGGAGAAGTCTCTGGAAGACCTTATTGAGGCCTTTCAGTACTTAAAGGGAGCCTATAAGAAAGATGGGGACAACCTTTTTAGCAGGGCCTGTCGTTACAGAACAAGAGGTGACGGTTTTGATAGAAGGAAGAAATTTTTTACACTGAGGGTGGTTAAACACTGGCAGAGGTTGTCCAGAGAGATGGTCAATGCCCCATCCCTGGAAACGTTCAAGATGAGGCTGGATGGGACTCTGAGCAACCTGGTCTAATTGAAGACGTCCATGCTAACTGCAGGGGTTTGGACTAGATGACCTTTGAAGGTCCCTTCCAACCTGATTCTATGATTCTATGAACATTTGCCTCCTTGGTTCTGCAGAGGGCTGACTTTCTGAGGTGGGTTAGTAACATTGACAGGGTGAGCACTGAGCTATGGGCCACCTCCCGAGTCTTTAGATGTCTCCCGTGTGGGTATCTCTATGTGAGCTGAGTGTCTGAGGTCCCTCTGTGGTGGCAGAGCTCTGAAAGAAGTATCCATGCCAGGATGAGATCAGTTCCTCTTGAATCTGCAGTATTGACTCTTTACTTGATCTCTGCTGACTGGAAAGGGAGCCGGGGATGAGATCACACTGTGGACACCCACCTTGAGCTGGGTGGATGTCACTGGTGTTGGTGGGACTGAAGGCATTGCAATACATGGCTGTGACAGGGCTTGTAGGTACCCACCTCCTCTGCTGAACATCGGCACTGCCAATCATAGCACAAGCTGGGAAGAGATCCAGGACCTGTGAGTGGCCAACTGAGACCTTTCCAGAAACCCCAAATTTGATGGACTTTAACAGTGCTTCTCTTAGGGAGGGCAGGAACCGGTGCATGGAGTGACAACAGCCTAACACAGAGAATCAGGGGCTGGCCTGCAAAGGGGTGCATGTTTTTTGGTGACAGGGAGCAAGGAGGAATGCAGGCAGGTAGGAGACAGCATGTACAGACAAGAGCATGGGTGGGTGCTTCTCCAGCACATGCGCCCATGTTTGGAAGTCCCCCTGGGCCTCCTGGTTGGGAGGTGAGGAAGCAGTTAGGCTGATTGAAGGCCCAGTTGCTTATTGCACAACCATGGAGGCAGTGCCCCTTGCAGCTGTGTGGTTCAGAACATGTGAGGAGATAAGGATCTGCCTTGCAGAGCACTGGGGCAATCCAAGGACAGCTCTGGCCATGCCACCCCATTGCAGCTCTTCTCTCTTCCAAGCTAGTATCTCACTGAAAAGCCTTCTTGAGCCTGCAACAGCATAAGGGCAGTTTCCTCCCCCCTTCTCCATTTACCCCACCCAACTCCTTGTAATTACTTGGAAGCTCACACAATCAGCGTCAGCTTTCCTTGCTTGCCAACCTGTTCATGCAGGCTCCTGCTCCTCAGCCTCCATGAAGACTCTGGTCTTTGCCTTCCTGTCTTGGTCATGGTGGGCAGAGCTAAAAATCCAGCTGGTTTCATGAGCAAAGCCTGTATTCATGTCCCATGGGTGGTCTCTTACAGTAGTGAAGCACTGAGCAATTCTCCAAGGGGTCATATGTCCGTAATGTCTCCTCTGAGTAGACTCTTGGGTATCTAACAAAGGTTAGGCCTTGCTCTACTAGACATGCCACTTAGGTATTTCCTTTACCTGCTGTTTTCATTGATCATTGTAGCAACATGGTGGTGTTGGGATATCTCATGCTCTGTGGGGTTAAATCAGTCATTGGATTCAAATTATTGGAGTAGAGAGATAGACAAACGAACCTCACAAGCCCTGTTGCGAATTGGCTTTGATCACTGAGACTAGCACTGAACCATCAGTCTGCCAGTGTAAGGAAGTGTAAGGAAACTTGATCACACTCCTGAATTTGAAGCACGAATATCCATCTTGCAGCAGCCTTGAAGCAGCTTCTGATGCAGCAACCCGCTGCCATAACCTGAATGTTTTCCCCTGGAAGAGCTCTGCTATGGACAACACTCACTGGAGATGGTCAAAAGCTCCCCAAGACCGCAGAATCACAGAATGGTAGGGGTTGAAAGGGAGCTCTAGGGATCATCTAATCCAATCCCTCCTGTTAAAGCAGGGTCACCTAGAACAGGTTGCACAGGAATGTGTCCAGGTGGGTTTCAAAAGTCTCTAGAGCGGGAGACTCCACAACCTCTCTGGGCAGCCTAGTCCAGTGCTCCATCACCCTCAAAGTAAGAAATTCTTTCCTCCTGCGTAGGTGGAACTTCTTGTGTTCTAGTTTGTGCCTGTTACCCTTTGTCTTGTCATTGGGCACCACTGAAGAGAGTCTGGCCCCATTCTCTTGATACTCACCATTTAGATATTGATAAGCATTAAGAAGATTCCCTCTCAGTCTTGTCTTCTCCAGACTAAACAACCCCCAGTCTGTAAGCTTTTCCTTGTCACAGAGACACTTCAGTCCCCTCGGCATCTTTCTAGCCTTCTGCTGCACTCTCTCCAGTAGTTCCCTGTCTCTCTTGAACTGGGGAGCTCAGAACTAGACACAATACTCCAGATGTGACTTCACTAGGGCAGAGTAGTGGGGAAGGAGAACCTCCTTCAACCTGCTGGTCACATTCTTCTTAATGCCCCCAGGAGACCATTGGCCTTCTTGGCCACAAAAGCACATTGCTGGTACATGGTTGACCTGTTGTCCACCAGGACTCCCAGGTCCTTCTCCACAGAGCTGCTTTCCAGCAGGTCAGCCCATACCTTGTAGTGATACATGAGGTTATTCCTCCCTAGGTGAAGGACTCTACACTTGCCCTTGTTGAACTTCATGATATTCCCCTCTGCCCAATGCTCCAGCCTGTCCAGGTCTCACTGAATGTCAGCACAGCTCTGGTGTGTCAGCCACCCCTCCCAGTTTTGCATCATCAGCAAACCTTCTGAGGGTGCACTCCATCCCTTCACAGATCATTGATGAAGATGTTGAACAAGACTGGATTCAGTACTGACCCCTGAGGAATACCACAAGCTGCAGGTCTCCAACTAAACTGTGCCACTGATCACAACCCTCCAAGCAATGTTGTTCAGCCAGTTCTCAATCCAGTTCACTGGCCACTCACTCAATCCACACTTCCTGAGCTTACCTATGAGGATGTTGTGGGAAACAGTGTCAAAAGCCTTGCTGAAGTCAATGTAGACAACATCCACTGCTCTCCCCTCATCTACCTAGCTAGTCACACAATCATATCAGGTTGGTCAAGCATGATTTCCCCTTGGTGAATCCATGCTGACTACTCCTGATAACCTTCTTTTCCTCCTTGTTCTTAGAGATGACCTCCAGAATAAGCTATTCCATCGCCTTTCCAGGAGTGGAGGTCAGGCTGACTGGCTTGTCATTTCCTTGCCCTTTTTGAACAATGGAGTGACACTGGCTTTTCTCTAGTCCTCAGGCACCTCTCCTGGTCACAGCAGCCCAGGCTGCCCCCAACCTTCATCCTCAAGCAGACCTTCTTTGTTAGTACAAGGTTCACCAGCACACCTTTCTTCATTGGCTCAGATCTACTGGCTCTGTTGAGCTGTGGTGGTTCCCAAAAGAGCGTTTCTTCAGCAGCTTGGCTGGAATGTTATAGTGCCTGGTTCCTCCAGGAGTCCCAGCTATGGAGCCGGACTGAGGGGTCTGGAGTTGGAATTGGATGGTGAGAGTGGGTAAGCGAAACCTGTCTCACATCTTCCAAATCTGACTTCTTTTCCTAGCAGGCCCTTCCTGCAGAAAACTTTGAGCCCAGGTCATTTAAGCTTTCCCCTTCTCCCAGGCAAGGGAAGATATTTTTCCATAGACAACATGTGCCAGTTCCTGCAGAACCGTTGAGGTAGCTGCCATGTCTCAGAGTGTCCCATGTCCTGCCTAGACCAGTTGCCTCTGCAGTTTTAACTTACTCAGTTGATTCTGAGCCTGAAGAATAGCTGGGCTGGACCACAGCTGACCACAAAGCATTAGTGGGGTTAGGGATAAAAATCACATTACAGAGGTCATCTTCTCATCCTGACACTGAATGGGACAAAAACATCTGTCCTGTTCTTAGAAGACCTCCAAGGGCTTGAATCATAGAATCATTTAGGTTGGAAAAACCTCTAAGATCAACAAGTCCAACCTTCATCCCAACATCTTTGTGACCACTAGACCATATCCTGAACACCACATCCTTCCTCCAACAGTCCATTTTGCCAGCCAAAAGTCTACTCTAATATTCAACACAACTCTTCCTTGCTGGTGTGCTGACCAGTCCACCCAGTCTACCTTCCTGGGTGAACTGAGGTCAACATGTCTTGTGTTGCTCAACTGGGAGATGATGCCCCAAGACCTCAGTCACTGAGCAGCTGCTCTCCACCTGGTAGATTTAGCTGTTAACCTGGTCTGTAATAGGAGAAGCAGAAAGGGAGGGAGAATCAGTCAGATCTCCAGCTACAAGATCTTCCTAACCCAGGTGTCCCTGGCAGGTGTGTTTGTGCCAGGGGATAATGCATATTTAGGAGCTGGTTCCTCCTAGTGCGGCTTCATGCCAGAGCCCAGAGAGGCTGGCCACAGTCGATCCAGGTATTTGGTGGGTCTCTGGTACAAGGGCTGATCACTGCATAGGTGACCTCAGGTGGTCAGGCTCTTTCATGCTATGATTTATCAGCCATGGCCTCTTGGGGGCCCAACACAGGCCTTCAGTTGGGCAGCTTGTCCAACAGAGCCCTTGCTATGGGGTCAACTCTTTCCATGCAAGATAAAAAGCCTCTTTGAACCTTACAGCATTTTTTATCCATCTACATCAGTTGAGACATGCTGGACATGGGATAAGGGCATGCATGGGCTCTGCCAACTATTTGATGATAAGATGGGTACTTAAAAACCATGACACACCTTGGTAAGTGAGCAATGCAATTATCTTGTTCAGCCAAGGCAAGTCATCTGCTGCAGACCAGCTCCAGGGGCTCCCCACTGCCAGACTCTCCTTGGGAGAAGACCTCACTTTGACTGCAAGTAAATACTGCAATGGTTGGACTCTTTCTGGCAAGGTGCTGGCTCCTGACCCTGCTTTGATCATGGTGGCTATGCTGAGGGTCTGTTGGAAGTGGGGGAAGCCTGACCTGGCCATCACTACTGAAGACATGCATGATGTTTTGCTAAGGAAGAGTTGGAGATGGAACATGCAGTGACTATGCTGGATGGAAGAGAGCAGCCCATGGGGAAAAGGGCTTCACGTGAACACCTGGAGCCCTCAGTGCACCCCTGGCACCTGCCTTGGGCAAACCACTTCTGTCTGCCCCAGGTTCCACTTCGGATGGGCTGCAACCCATCATCTCATTGCAGTACGTCCAGCCCTTTCCCAGCCACCTCTGTTGCCTATCCTGGGAGCTCCCAGGAAAGGGAAATGTGATGAGAGGAGGAAAATTACCCAGGGAATGGCTGGGACGTATTTGGGATGGGACGTGGGCTGAAGGCTCCAGTGAAGGGGAGACAGCAGAACCACAACAACTCCCACCATGCACCCCGCCACCATCCCTTGGCCAGAGTTTGGCTTTTCCTCTGTCTCCCCCATCTTGACAACCCCCCCATCAGCAGCACTGGAGCACACAGGGATGTACAAAACAGTGAACGCTTTTTATTTCACTGCCAGAGTGTAACCACCATAATTTCATAAAACTCAAAAAAAAAAAAAAAAAGTGATTACTAAAAGGCATACATTTTTTTTTCCTTTTTACACATGACATAAGTAAACAGACAAATTTCTTTTTAAAAAGGTTATAAAGTGTCAAGATCTTATACCTCATCTGCATATTCAAAGTGATGCCGCCTGATACAAAAAGCGTTGGGTATAATAATTTAGCTATGGCTCAGACCAAAAAAAAAAAAATTAAAAAAAGAAAAAAAAAAAGTCATCTGGGCTTAATCTACACACTACTACGACTGCCCACGGAGTTGAAAAGGAAAATATGCAGTTCTTTGTTGCACAGAAAGAAACAGTCGGGAGTTCATTGGGAGATCATCGTCTAAAGGGAAGCCGAGCATGGTGGAACTCCTCCCTCCCTGGGAATGCCTGATAGAACCTGTGACCACAGCCAGCCCGTGACCCCCCCACTGGCTGCATGAAGAAACCAGCTGCATCTTCCACCCACCAGACGGTCCCCCCATCCAAACCCACTCATCAAACGGCAGCTACCCAGCCCGCTGGAAGCGAGGAAGATATGAGACCCTGGAAACTGCATGGAAGTCACGAAGCTCCCTGTGCGCTTCCCCACTGGGACTAATAAAAACCAAACAAACCCAATGAAAGAGAAAAAAAAAAAAAAAAGAAAGCGACTTGTTCTATTGTAGATGGAGCAAGACTCGTTGCTTCCTCGGGAAATCTGTTACTCATAAACCTCCTCACTCGAAGCTCTCAGCCCAAGCACCACACAAGCGGCAGCCTTGCTGCAAGACTCATAATATGAATTTACAAATGCAAAGTCTTTAAATAGGCGTCACCAGACCTTTCTTAAATAAGGAGCTGGCCCTTTGCGATGGTCACATTGCCTCCCTTCCCACCACTGCCCCCACCACATGCTCCATCTGACTGGTAAACACAGAGAACAGCAGGGACACATGAGCCTCTTAACTGCAACAGAGAGAAGGACACATGCATGCCACTGGTGAGAGGACACAGCTATGAATTCCTGCTCAGATTTATCCCCCCATGTGAGGTCCAGCCATGACTGATGTCTGGGTAAAGTCTAAAAGTCTTGGTTCAATGGTTAGGGCATCTCTGTTTTGCCATCGCTTGGGTCTCCAAAGCTCTTGCTACCAGTTTGGAGCCCAGTCCCTGCAAACTATGGAAAGATGGTGGGTTTCCATGGAGGGGCTGAAGGAGATGGATAGGGGTGAGGAGGTATAAAACCCACTTTGTGCCTTTGCTTCTGCAGAGAAGGGCAGAATAAGGTGGTTGGTTTGCAGCCAAAGCCACGGGGGTGTCAGTTCCATATGACATCTGCCAAGACCCAATGGAGACAACTGGAGCAATAACAGAATCACCAAATACATGAGATTTTTAAGGCTGTCCTTTCAACGCCTTGGCATCTGAGGCAAAACGAGGATTAGCATACAAGGAGAGACCCCAAACCAACCCAAACCATGATCCCTTGGCTGCTTAGGCCTTGCTCTGGAGCTATGTACCTACTGAGCTCCAACTTTTCCTCTTCCATAACTGTCCCAAGATTTTTCAGGGAAGTGGGCTCTTCTTTCAGATTTCTAACTCAAAACCTGGTTGTAAGACCCCTCACTCCCCAGCCTGTTATGTTCCTGTAACTGTTTCTAGGCTGAAACATGGAGGAGCTGGTACTTCAGAGGTAGGAGCTCAAGTCCGTATCAAAAAAATCCCAACTATTTGGCAGTTCAACCCAGAGAAACCTTGGAGAGGATTCAAACCCTCCATGCAAGGACAGCAGCTCCAGGGCTGTTGAGGTGTCCTGTCCATGGAGCTGTACAAAGGAGGTGACATAAGTTCCAGGACAGGGGGGAGACAAAAGGAAAAAATTAGGACAATTAAACAAGTGTGAATTTTTTTTTTTGCAGTGACTCATAAAACTGAAGAGTACCAAGATGCAGCTCTGCCAGACAGAGGTGCTCAGGATTTGGCCACATGGATTGTACCAAGTCAAGGACTGCTCTTACACTAGAAGCTCCCTATTTTTAAGGTGGTTGGGTTGATGCGACCTAAAGCAAAGCAGCACAGCAAAGCCTGTCCCCCAAACAAGCCCACCAAGCTGAGATTTGAGTGGACGCTCATCATAGCTCAGCATCAAGTGCTTCCACCATCACACCCGGCAGGGAGGAGGTGAAGAGTTCCCATGGCCAAAGGAGGCTGAATTCAAGCTCTTCTGTCTCCATCCTAACCCCAACTCAGAAGCATCGTGGTTGAAGCCCTGGACTGCTTGCACTGGGCAATCTGCCATTCGATGCTTCCATAAGCATGGGTGAGGAAAACATTTCTCCTCCTCTCTCCAGGATCGAAACATCTCCAAGTCTGCAAAGCAATGGTTCCTACTGCTTTATCCTGAATTTTTCACAAGTCATGGCACGGCCTGTTATGACCATGGAGCACACAGGACTGTGAGGTCTCCTGGCTGAGAAGGATTGGGCCTGTTCCTGTTGCAATGCTGAGCCACCTCCTACTGCTCCTGGGGACGAAGGAGAACCTATTTTAGCAGCAGGACACACCCAGGCAGGAAGGGGATGGTGACCCAGCCAGCAGGACTGCTCTAATACAGGATCAGGCCTTTTCATCATCCCAGTTTCTCACCCTTCCCAACCAATGCAGACCCTTCATCCACTGCTGCCTTCCCCACAAGACACAAGAATTAAAAGCATGGAATGGGGTAGGAGGAAATCAAGGGACCAAGGGCTGTCCCACAATATGGAGGCCTGGCCAGGCCAGAGGTATGTGGAATGGTAACTCTGAGGCCATGTGTGGAGGGTCCCCACCTCACTCAGCACCACAGCCCATCCCATGGAGTGGTCCTCCCTGCCGTGCAGCAGGGCTGGGTCCCATCGGGAGAGGACTGATGCTGGAAACAGCTCCAAGCTCCTCTTCTGCTCATGTATGGCAGCACAAAGCCATTCCCTACCCTTCTGCAGGTACTGAAGATGTCTAACCAGGCTTCCTCAGCGCTTATTCAAGGGGTGAACCCTCTGAAGCAAATGTCTCTGGATAGCCTGCATTTCGGAAGGAACCCAAACCTTTGGAGATACCCAACACAGGGCAATGAAGGCATCTCAAGTAGGGCAGCCTAGAACCACACGACGCTGGATGACTAGTCCTCCTTGCCCCAACAACTGCGATCCTCTGCAGCCGAGAGGGTGAGCAGCAGTGAGCCCAAAGGATACCTGGAGCATCTTGTGGGACCTGGATCACAGAGGATGGCAGCCAGCTGTGACCCGGTGCTGGGAATTGGTCTTGGGGACCACAGGTCACCTCCTGGGCTCCACTAGACTGTGATGGGAGAAAGAAAGGCCAGAGGACGTGCGGAAGACAAACAGGTTTTTTTTTAAAAGTTGTTGGTTTTTTTTTTTCCTTTAATTAGCAAATCTCTTCTTATCCTCATCAAAAGAAAAAATACCCCCGTGCCCCCTGCGTGCCCCCGGCTCCAGCTGCTGCAAGCGTTCAAAGGCAGAAAGTTGAGAGATGTTTAATGTCCCAGCTCAGGGGCGGCTCCGAGTTCACCCCACCAGGGCCCGTGCTGGGGGGGTCTCGGGGTGGCAGGCGCCGCGTTACAGATGTGGGAAAGGCAGGTGCAAAAGCTGGTGATGTGCTCTTGCCAAGAGCACCCAAAATCCCCCCGGAAAGCTGCAGGCCAGTCCCTTAGCCAGCAACTGCAGCGGTGGAGGACATGGACATGCCCTGAGATGCACATTGTGTCCCCAGGGCATCACAGCCAGAATTGTGGTTTGTGCCATGGCTCAGTGATGGGGACACGACGGGAGAGAACCCACCACCCTGTGCATTGCATTTGGAAGCTATAAATAAGAGCACCCCACACTTTGAGGGACCCAGTGCTGAACCTGCACCCCAGCAAAGCTGGGTGCCTCAAAGCCCCGCCACGGTCCCCAGAACTTCTGCCTTCACTGCAGCAAGCCCCCAGCAAGCCCCATTTGCAGCTGGCATCGAGGCAATGGGGAGATGGTGAAGTGGCAGAGGGGCCAGGAGAAAGGCCATGGTGGTGAGGAGGGCTTAGCTCAGCCCTTCCCACGGCCACAAGACCAGAACAAAGCTATGAAACCCCTTCACCTCTCCCTGCTATCACCATCTTCCCTCCCGAGGCCACTGCGCTGTCCCCACCTCTGTCCCCGCTGCTGCAGCCCTTATTTATAAAGAATAGGTGGGAACGGGTTTTTCTGGGGGTGCTCCAGCCTTCCTGCTCCCCATCCCTTCTCAGCTGCCTGCATCACCCCAAACCAAGCACCCTTCGCCCAGCCCTGTCAGCACAACAGGAGGGGAAAGGGAGGAGGAGGAGGAAGGCGATGAAGACCCATCATGCGAGCTCACTGCCTGCTAACGCCAAGAGTCAAAGGGCAGCGCTGATTCCTCTCCTCAGGCCTGTAGCTGGAGAGAGCTGCCTTTTTTGGGGGGTGGAAGGGGGTCTGGCAAGACGACTGCGCTGTGGGTTCTGGAACACGTTGGTGGTGCCCCGTGTCCCGGCCCTAGCAGCGGGGCAGCGCGTGGGATGCGCGGGGCTGGGCGAGGACGTGGCGGGGTGGGATGTGTGCGAGTGCCCGGGTGTCTGTGTGCACGGAGTTTGGCAAGAGGTCACTGAGGTTACATGATGCAGCATTTGTTCTTGTGGTTATGAGGGTCCTTAAATCGGAGTCTCTGCTTTGGTCGGTATTTTTCCAAGTATGTCAGCTGCTTGCTGTTGATGGCTCCTCTGCGCTTCCTGCGGGGACAGAGAAGGGCCAGCACGGTCAGCAGTGCGGCAAGAGAAGACCCCCCACCCTGAGCCCACCCCCGCTGGGGTGCTGAACCCTCCCGCCTGGAGCAGGATGGGATTTTGGAGGCTGCAGCTGTGTCCATCCTCTGGGGATGGAGACAGGCATCAACTCCACCCAGCAGCTTTTCTTGCTCATCTGCCCTGTGAGTCTCAGGACATGGAGAGCTGGCGAAGAAAGATGTGGGGCAGCTGCCAGAAGCAGGGTGCCTGCCAAAAACCCCCCAAGCATCCTCCCTGCTTCTGCCCCAGCCTCCTACAGCCCTGATGCAAAGGAACAGAGTGCTCAACGCCAGCACCTCCCTTTTCCTCCCCCAAAGGAGAGAAAAGCAACCCCAGCACCCCAAAAAAACCCCCACTGGGATACGCCGGATCAATCTGTTCCCTTGGAGAAGGGACTGCTTTCTCCCACGACACTTTGACTTACTGTCGGATGAACTGGATGGCGTCTTCGTACTTCATCCCGCTCTCGATCAAGGCCAGCGCGACAAGGACGGGAGCGCTGAAAGGCAATGGCAGCGGTGGTCACTCCCCAGGGGCTGGCATCCAGTCCTGGGGTAGGGGGACGTGCCGTGGGGCTGTAATGGTGGCTTTGTGGGCAATGGTCAGGGCTTGCTTTTAGTTTGGGAAGTTCTTGCTGCTTGGCTGCAAGCGCTGCCCCAAGAAGCGGTTGATTTGGGGGGTGAGACCCCCAGGATGGGGGCTGTTTGCTGCTCTTCTAGCAAGCGCAATGATTTTGGAGGCAAATCTATCAGATAAGTGGATGTCAACGCACATGGAAAACCTGTCCTGCGGTGAGGGGAGCAGCAGAACACAGCAGCTGTTGAAATGCAGCGTAGCACTTTGCAGCATTTCCACGACAAGCTCTTAGCAAAAGTAAAATTGTCGTGGGGCACCGGCAGGAGAGCACCAAGCAACCTGGGTCCTCCTTGGTGCCCAGGATTTGGTCATGAGAAGTTCAAGGAGGAGCTCAGGCAGCAGACCCCCTGTCAATGCCTATTCCTGCTAAGGTCTCCACTGCATGGAAAAAACCCTACTCTAAGGTGAAAGAAGAGCACCGATGGTTTTCCCTCTCCCCCCTTCCGGGGCAGGGTGGCAGCCAGGGTGGCGGGTTCTAACTCACCGCCCCAGGCCGGCAACGCAGTGCACGGCCACGCAGCAGCCAGGGTCTTCGCAGAACTTGGTCTTCAACAGGTTGAGCCAATCTTCCACTATCTTGCTGGGAGGAGGCGCTCCATCATCGAACGGCCAATCCTGCAAGGCAATGGCAAGGTCAGAGGAAGACAAAAACATCTGTCAGACCCTGAGGAAAAACTCGGGCCTGTTTTTCACTCGGGGTGATGGCATGTGGGACCTCAGCAGAGAGAAGGTGAATCTGTGTGCCAGGAACCAGGCTCACAGTGCAGCTCTGTGGGGATGTAGCAGGTTTTGTGACACCATTCAGCATGAAGGAATCTCCCAAACGCTTTGGCTCAGGGTTTGCAATCATACCAGTCTACGTCTGGTGTCCTCTCATTTCCTATGGACAGGTTCAGCCTTCAGGAGCACCTACAGGATCTGCAATATGGTCCCCATGTCCTCCTGCCTCTGCAGATGTGGCCATTGCCTGCCTTCTCCTCATTCAGGTGACCACACTGAGCTTTGGGGTGATGCTACTCTCATCCTGCCCGCCAACAGCTCTTGTCTAAATCCAGCACTGGGGAGCACAAAGCCACTTTGGAGGAAGTTTCAGCAAAAGTGGCTTGGGGACAGCTGAAATCTCAGGGCCTGACGCGGCGCAGAAAGGCAGCCTGCTGAGACACATGGAGGGGAAGGTGAACACACAAGACCCAGAAGGATGCTCTGGGGACCCCCTAACACAGCCCTAAAGAGATGAAGGGAGGGAGACAGACCCACCCCTCCAAATGGGGCCATTTAAACAGCATCCTTCAGAAAAGGCTCTTAAGGGACAAAAAACCCAAAGCCCATCATCTTCTGAGCTTCATCCTCAAGCGGCATGGACTCAACACTGGTGATGAAGTGGGTAAATGAGTGCTGCATTAAGCACCCCTTTGGCCCTGGGCTCTGCTATGGGGGCAAAGTGTTCCCCCTTTGCCTGCAAGTGCTGCAGCATTTTGGGGAAAGGACGGTCTCCCCACATCAGCACTGGCAGCCAGTCAAAGCTGCACATCTCTCACAAAATGGGGATTTCCCTCCTAAAATGGGTTTGGTAGGAGGAGCGTGGCCACTAGCTACGCAGCGGTGGAAGAGAGGGATGGGCAGGGGAGCATCACTTGGAGGGGACGCGGCAGGGTGAGCCTGGGTGGGTGGGAAGCACGAGGCCATAATCCTCATGTTTGAGGAGTGAGTCACTAAGCTGCTGTGCTGGAGTCATCCTTGGTGTAAGATGACAAAAAAAGCTGCTGACCTTCACTTCACTTGAGTGTTGGAACACGTAATGTGATTTCAGTTGGGCTTTGCTAAGAAAGGAGCACGCTGGGCTTCAGGGTATCTACCTGCACAGCCTGTCGCCTGTCCTGCAAGACCATCTCCTCCCCACGGTGCCTGGGCAGCACTGCTTCAGCCATGAGCACAGGTCACCGGGTTTGCACCATGGGTGACATACTGCACCACAAAATAATCGCATCATAGAATGGTTTGAGGTGGAAGGAACCTTCCAATATCGTCTAGTCCATCTTCCCTGCCACGGGCAGGGACATCTGTCACTAGATGAGATTGCTCAAAGCCCCATCCAACCTGGCCTGTCGGAACACTTCCAGTGATGGGGCTTCTCCATTTTTCTTATAAGCTCCCTTTTACATAGTGAAAGGATGTAATAGTCTCCCTAGAACCTTCTCATCTCCAGGCTGAACAACCCCAACTCTCTCAGCCTTTCTCCACAGGACAGCTGTTCCAGCTCTCTGACCAGTTTTGTGGCATCCTCTGGATCCATTCCAACAGGATCATGGCTTTCTTGAGCTGAGAACTCCAGAGCTGGTGCAGTACACCAGGTTGGGTCTTGCCTGAGTGGAGGGGCAGAATCACCTCCCTTGACCTACTGGCCACACTTCTTTTGATGGAGCCCAGGAAACAGCTAGCCTCCTGGGCTCTGAGTGCACATTGTTGATTCATGTCCAGCTTTTCACCCACCAGTACCCTCACGTTCTTCTCTGTAGGGTTGCTTTCAATCTATTCATCACCCAGTCCGTACTGGTACTGGGGACTGCCCTGACCCAGGTACAGGACCTTGCGCTAGCCTTGTTGAACTTCATGAGGTTTGCATGGGCCCACCTCTCAAGCCTGTCATGGTCCCTCTGGATGGCACCCCTTCCCTCCAGCATGTTGACCGCACCACTCAGCTTGCTGTCATCTGCAAACTCACTGAGGGTGCACTCGATCCCACCATCTACGTCACTGATGAAGATGTTAAACACTATTGGTATATCCATTGCAGTAGATCCATCCTGCTCCATAAACCTTCCTACTATGAAACCTGCACAGTGTTGGTTCTCCAGCAAGAGTTCTGCTCCATCTCTGACCTGCGGGAAGAGCTGCCAAGCAGATGTCCACGGCATGGGACACCCATGTCCAGCACAACTTGGTCACTTCCATCAGCGTCAGAGATTGCTTGGGATCCCCTGCGGCGCACAGAGGAGCCAAAAGCAGAGGAGATGTCCAAGATATCCAGGGAGCATGTCCAGAATGGGACCATAGTGGGCACCACGGTTGCAGGTGCTGGTACCTAGACACACCACACCAGAGCCAGGCTCAGCTTGTGCCTATTCCCCAAAGAACGGGATTGGATATATAAATATAGCCTATATATATATACATATATTTGATATAGGTATATAGAGAGATATCCCTGTCTCTGCATAGATGTATCCATCCATAGATACATAAGATATAGATACAATATACCTTATATACTTTCTATATAGCTATAGAAACATATATATAGAAGCTATATAGTTTCTACAGTGTCATATATAGTTTCTATATCTAGGATATTGACATCTCCCTATATAAACCATATCCTAGATATAGATATCTCTCTATCTACCTTATGTATCTTATATAGAGAGATATCTTATATATGTAAAAGATACATATAGACCCTTATATATGTATATAAGATCTCTTAGATATATGCCTTATATAGAGAGATATCTCTAGGATATGTTTCATATAAGATCTATAGAGAGGTACGTATATCCTCGATATTGAAACACACACTGGAGGACTCCAGTCAGAAACGAGGTAAAAGGCAGAATTTGGTGTGTAAGCCAGCAGATATGATATCCTACATACAGATTCTATAGGTAGGATACAGTTATCTTCCTCTGTAACATGTATCCTATAGACGTGGCATCTCTTATGTACAGAGATCTGCATCTGGAGGACCTGTATCTAGAAAGACATCATCTACCAACACCCCCAGAGGATTGAGGATGCAGTTATTTCTCCCTATAGGATATACATTATCCACAGAGAGCAATACAGACGGGACCTACACACAGAGGACCACCCTAGGAGACACGAGGCACTTCCAAAGCCCTCTCCTAAAGAATGAGCAGAGCCTCGAATTTCCAGCTGGAGCTGAACTCCCTGGCAGGGCAATCACGTCTGACATCATCTCCAATTATTTATCAGCCAAGATGCAGCCCAGGCAGCTGCCTGCTCTGCCTCCTTCCCTTCTCCTGCTTCCTGCCTGCTCCCTTTCATCCCTCGGAGCTGCACCAGCCGGCTCCCGGAAGAGTAAAACACCCGCATCCCCCCCGGACGAGAGAACGCCGAGGGTAACGGGAACCACGCGCATCTTCCACATGGGATCAGCCGCTCTCATCCCTGGATGCTTCAAAGCCCGAGCAACAGGCAGGGGAGGCAGCTGCTGACTCAGCCGCGTGAGTCACAGTTTCGGGTGCGTGGGCAGAGCTTTCTTTTTTTAAAGCACCAGCCCAATCTCAGCCCGGGGAGTGGGGAGCTCGCCCACCTCGCCCTGAGGATGAAGTTGGGCTTCAAACCCTGCTCCCGGGCAAGCATGATGTTGTTTTGGGCTATCTGAAATGCAGGGTTTTTGCAAGACCCAAGGGATGGAGGGGGTAGCCCCCCTTGGCGCCCATCCTGCCGCCCACCTACCATGACAGTGATGCCGTCCTTCTCCAGGGGGGTCTTGTCATAGGTCACTTCGCACACTCGCACAACCGTGGTGGCACCATATTTCTTCAGGTCCTGGGGAGGAAAGAAGAAAGAGGGGTCTGAAAAAACCCTGCCAGTTGCAGGCCCGTTAACCCCAACACATCCAAGCCCTGCTATGACCACATGGACGACTACGGACCCTAAAATAGAATCCTAGAACCATTTAGGTTGGAAAAGACCTGTAGGATCATCAAGTCCAACATCTCCCTGACCACTAGACCATGTCCTGAAGTGCCACATCTACCCATTTTTTGAACACCTTCCAGGAAGGTGACTCCACTGCTTCCCTGGCCAGCCTGTTTCAGTGCCATGTCCCATGTCTGGACCTTCAAGCAAACCTCTCATGGTCCATCCAGCCCAGGAATCCAAGGAAACATAAAACCCCAGGGCACCAAAGCCGTGTGGCCATGGTAGGATTTTTACCCAGCACCTTCACGACTCCTTGGAGTCATGAACACCAATGGAGCCATTTATTTTTAAGCCCTGATGGCCACACCAGGAGGGACTTTGCACTCCAGGCAAAGAAACATCCCTGATGGTTGCAAGTCCCACAAAGGAGAAATTATTTGTGCCTGGCAAGGTCCCAGCTTTCACTGCAGAAATGCACAGAGGTGTCTGGGGGGGCTGTAGCACACCCCATCCACGACACTCAGCGTCTTCCAGATTGCTCAGGGGCTCCTCTTGACCTCATTGCCGTATCCCGTCATCACTCCAACATGTTGCAGGCTTGGGCGTGGGACTTTGGCTGTTTCCAGCGTGGCTTATCGCCTGCCGCGAGGATTGCCCCTGGATTACGTGCCAGCGTATCGGCCTCGCCAGGCACCGTGTGAGATCATCCCCTTCAATCATCCATCTCCATGCCCTGTGCGCGCTTGTCAGTCCACGGCAACCCCTGCACGCTTGGCAGCAAGGCCAAAAATCTAAGAGGCTGGAGGAAAAGAGAATTTTTCCTTCCCTTCCCACTATCGCTGTCCCCATTGCCTTGTGCTCAGCATGTAGGGTATGAGGTGGCTGCCCTCAAATTGCAACCACCCTCCTGTGGCTCTTGGAGCCGTTGGTGCTCACACCTGTTTTTTTCAGGTGTGCATCGTGGGGGTTTCCTTGAGCTCGGAGGATGCAGCTGGTGCCAGCACATCTGAGCTCAATGTGGCTCAAGTCTAAGGCAAAAACCCTTTGCCAAGTCTACGCGCAGCCCCAGTTTCGCCCCGTGAATGCAGCAACATCCCAAGACAGCTCCTCCTAAGCAGAAGCTGCTTGTGCCAGCTCTGCCGAACCTGCAGGACACAGCGTTTCCCCGAGGCATTCCTAAAAAGAGCGAGTCGAAGCCTTTCAGCCTGGACCACGGACATGCATCCACTAAGCCCCCCTTAAGTCCCAGCTGCTGCCAGCGCTGGAGGCAGCGCTCCCAGGCAGGGCACCATCACTGGTTCATGCACCACCAAGCCCAACAAGCCCATTGGGAAGTTACTGGGATATCTGGGATGAAAAGTCTGTGCTGAGGTGCTGGGAGACGCAGGGGAGGTTGTGTGCATCCAGGTGCATCACTGCAAAGCCCCTGGATGTGATGTGTTGATGGAGCTGGCAGGGGATGCAACAGGACTGGAGAAACTCTGCTCCATCTCCAAACACTATGCTTGGGGTCCTCCAAAACATCCTACCCCAAAAAGCTGTCAGTGACAGGACCCACCACCCCAGGATGCCGCTGGGGGCCGTGGTACCAAAGAGGCTGTGCTGCTGCCTCATCCTACACAGGATTGATCCCTGTTGCATCTCAGCATCGGCTTTTAGTCCCAAAATGAGCAGCTGGGCTGGCCCGAAAACCCCCTTCCATCCTCCCCTCCTTACCTCCAAGAAGGTGCTGAGCGTGGCATTGGTGGGGTTGTGGGTGATCAGGAACCTCATGTTTTTGTAGCAGACCTCCACCGGCGCAGGACGGTTCATCCGGGCCATGGTGGGATGGGAGGAGGGTGAGGTGGTTCTGACGATGGTGGGGGGGGAAAAACCCAAGAAAAATGTGGCGTGGAGGAAAGCTGGGGGGGGGAAAACCCCCAACAATCCCTCTGCGCTTAAAAAATAAAAAAAAAAGGATCGAGAACTCAATATACAGACGTTGTGCAAATAATCCCAGCTCCTGGGAGCGCGCCGGCTTCCTTGACACACTGCAAGCCCGCCGGGGAAAAAAAAGCCAGATGGGAAAAAATAATATTAATGATAATAATAATTAAAAAAAAAAAAAAAAAAAATCCCTTCGCTGTAGTGTCGGCGTCCTCGGTGTGTGTGTGTGTGTGTGCGACGGCGAGCGGCTGCCGCCTCCGGCGCCGTGCGCTCCCCGGCGCTCTAGAAAGGCCTCTGCATATGGGGGGGTGGCGGGAGGGTGACCCCCGTCACGTTACCCCATCGGGGTATGTGGAGTACTTGGCGGGGGCACGGGGGGCCGGGAGCCTACGGGGCGGCGTCGGCGGCGTCCGGCAGCGGTCCCTCGCTGGGGCGATCCATGCACGGGAGTCTTGAATGGTTGAGTCGGAGGGTCGGGATGCTGGGGTGAGACGAGACCAGACGAGACGAGGTGGCCGGGTGCTGCTTTCTTTACGGGGCGGGCTGCTGGGGGCTGCGGGGCTCAGAGCTGCTCCTCAACACCTCCATAAATCCCGGCAGAGAGCAGGGCTGCAAGGGAAAGGGAAAGGGAAAGATGGTGGTGAGGGTGTCCTCTTCGCTGGGATGGCTCCAAGAAGTTCCTGGCTGGTGCGGGCAGGACACGGTGCCCCCAAATTCACCAGCACCCACATAAGTATCCCTAACCATGCTCATCTTCACAGGAGACCACAGATGAGAAAGCAAGGTGCTCCTTAAAGAAAAAGCTGAAATATCATCTGAAAAGCTGAAATGACACTGGAAAACCAGGGGTGCAACTCTCATTTTCCCCAGAAGCAAAAAGCACATGGCAGGGAAGAGGCTCGCTCTCATGCCACCCAACCTCAGCACCCGGCTGGTGTATTTAAGCACCTGAACCACACGAGCTGACACCCCTGGCACCCGTTCTGTCACCCCTAGACCTCACCTTTGCATCCCCGAAATGCACGGCGAGTATTTCCAGCCCGAGCGCGACGCTCTGCCCGAAACCAGTTGCCGCTGCCCCTAATCGGCCACATGCTCCCAGCGCTACTCGAGAGGCTAATGTCCACCAAATGCACCTCTAATGCTCTTAGGCAAACTAAGCCGCCCGCAAATGAGCTTTCTTGGGGAGGCGGGGAGAAGAGGAGGGGGTCACGGGTGTGTGGTTTCTCCAAGGCTAGTGATGGATGTGTTCCCCTGCGTGCTCACCCGCATCCCGGTCACCGCCGGCGTATCGCTCTCTGTAAAATATCCCGGCCTCGCAACCTGGAGCATCTTTGTCTTCAAGGACGGCAATGGGAAGAATTAAAATAGCAAATCAATTCTCACTGTGGAAATGCCAAAACCGAAGAGGGGATGGGTGCAGGGGGCAGGTGAGGGTGCTGCCAGCCCTGCTTGGGATACCCGGGAGCTCCCCCGGGTTGTTACCCGCCGGACTCTTGTTTTGAAGCTGGTCCTTTCCCCGGGTCAGCAGCTGCTTAGCTGGCCTCAAAATAGACCATAAGCACATAAGTAACCCGAGCTGGGCTGGCAGGCACCCCCTCGCCTCTCCTCCTGATGCCCCAGTGCCCAGAAACTTTCCCCTCCGTGTCATTTTATCCCGATGCAACAAGACAAGGTGGGACCAGGGAGGTGGCACTGAGCACCGACCAGCTCATCCCACCACCCGGGTGCTGCTGCTGGGCTCCTCCATCCCCAGGCATCATTCAGAACCTACTTGTTGGCTCCTGCTTCGCCAGCAGTCCCCGGGAATGAAAAAATCAAATAGCAAAGGGGGAAAAAAAGCCAGGCAAGCTGGCAAGGTGAAGCACGGCTGCTCTCCTGAACATGCCCAGCTTGGCTGCTAAAATTGTGGATTTTCTCACTGGCAGGGCACTTATTCTTTGTTGCTGGCAGCGTGTGTGAGCCCTGGCACTGCCCAGGCACACAGAGCATCTCCACACCCATGGGTTTATAGCCGGGATTTTGGAAAGGAGCTTGGAAAGGGTCAAAATTCAAAGGGCTTTTGGCACTGAGCCCTCCTCAGCTCCTCTGCAGACCCTTCTATGTCCATGTCCTCCTGAGCTGCCCCGAATCCCCTTGTCAATCACATCCCATCACTCTTGACTTTTTTTTTCCCCACAAAAAAATCTATGGTATCCTAGAGCCATGAGGAGATGGGACAGAAGCAGCTCTGTGGTTTGTGATGGTAGCTCGTGGCTGAGCAGCATCAAGACAAGGGCTCCTTTGGTTGGAGTCTATTGTTTTGGGGGTGTTTTTGAAGGATGCTGAAGAACAACAATACTCCATCCTGCAAGGATGCTCTGCAAATTTCATCCTGGAGCAGTTTTTCCAGTTTCCATTGGGAAAATTAGATTTTAGCAGCCAACGGAGGCTGGAAGCTCAGTTGAGGGACAGAAGCGAGGTGAGAGCTGCTTCCCAGTGGCATTTTGGGTGTGGATCAGAGCAGCTCAGGCCTCAGGTGATGCTGACGCTCCCAGGACAGCTCACTCTCCCCAGCCGGACCATGGCAGCCAGGATCTTTCCTCAAAGCATGCAATGCTCCTGCAAGATGGGATGCGAAACCAGCTCTCCCCCACAGGGCTCAGTATCTTTTCCCAGTGATGTTCCCACCCATGTCTTCGCTTGTGGAGTCTGGTCTCTCCTGAGATGAACTCACTGTGGCTAGGTAAGAAATGGTATTTCTGGAGGGTAACTTTGGGCTGGTTTTGGCTTTGTGACTCCTACAGGTCCAGCTGCTGAGCTGCGGGCCAACACAGCCACAAAAAAGAGCCAGCAATTGAGTGAGTGAACATTTCTCAAGAAAAACCTGCTGGCAACCCTCTCCGCAAGCTTCTTCCTTCCTTCTCCATTGACTTCAAGGAAAAAAGAGGTTAAAACCCTCCAAAGCGATGGGAGGCAGGAGGGGTGGGCAGCCACAGGTGCCTGCTCCAAGAGAAGACCTGCTGGAAAGCAGGTATGACCTCATGCCAACCCCTTGCAAACATAATTTCTCTGAAGCAAAGGACCCATGGACCTTCTGCTTCTAATGCCCTTGGCTCTTGGCTCTTTCAGCTTCTACCACATTTAACGACATCTTGCCTTGTGCCCCTTTGGGCTCGATGCACTAGTGTGAGAGGTGCTTGCAGCACAAGAGGAAAAACAGTGAAAAATAACTTTTTCCCCATCCCAACCAACCCTATACCCCATTTTAACCAGCCACAGGGTCATGGTAATAAAAACTGTGCCCGTGTTGAACTGTGTCCTGGATTAAACCCACCCACCGAGCAACCCCGTGGGACTGGGAGCTGCTGCGAGCACCAGTGCCAGCACGGCAGGCTGGGAGCAGTAGCTTCCTCCCCATCATCATCCAATGGTTCATGCTCCACTGGTGCTCTGGATCCCATTTAATGTTTTATTGGCTTGGGTGCACTCGCTGCCAGTAACAGAGGTTCACTGGGAACCGTGTACGAGAACAGCGAGTGCTCCTTTCCCACAAGGTCTCCTCTCCAGTGGATGCGTTTCAAGTATTTTGGCAATTGCGCATCCCGGCAATTCAGCCCCAAAGGCCATAAATCCCTAATGGATATTCAATCGCAAATTATCCCTGGCGCTTACAGGCTGTGATGCTGATCACCATATTAAGCATGGCAGAACATGTGGAAAAGGGTATTTCGGCTAATATGAATAACCTGCCAAGTGAATAAATATCCTTCTGAGTGGAGCGCTACAGGGGATCTACATGAAGCACATGAGGACACAGAAAACAAGCCCTGGATGAGGATGCTCAGTTTGGCCTGTCAGGCTCAAACCCACCAGGGTGAATGAAGCCCATGGAAGGAAATCCAGCGCAGATGACTGGAGGAGTTGAGTACCCCACTGCCACTGTCCTCCTGCTGTGCCCCAGGCCAGGGAGGGATAGAGACCACCACCCCACAATGTGCCCATCACTGCCACCCCAACATCTGCAAGCTCATCTCAAAGCTTCACCGGCAGCACTTGCCTTTGAATTTCCACAAATATTCATGCGACATGGTGGGCTTCTTTCTTGTCAAGCCCCGAAAAGACACACATACCGTGAAAACCAAAATGACTTTTTCACCACTCTTATGGAAGCTTCTGGTTCTTCCACAAGAAGTTTTGCAGCCAAGAGCCCAATGAGGACCCAGGGTGAACACACTCTGGTGTGGCAAGAGAGTAATGGAGGATGCTGCTCTGGGGGATGGGGATCACGGAGTCCTCACCTCCCTGCCTACACCCCAAAGCAGAGGGGATCACAAGGTTCTCCTAATTATTCTTGTACAATGCAGCGGCTCCATTACACATACTTTGGTCTCCGAAGTATCCAGGGATGGACCCTGCAACAGGGATGAGGTTGCTCTTCCTCCCAGCAACTCAAGATAAAATAAGGGCCAGGTCTTCCTTGCTGCAGTTCATGAAAGGACTTGGCTGGAGCAATGAGCAGATGCCAGACCTGACGGCAATGCTGCTGGTACTCAGACTAGCGGGATGCAGCTGCTGAAGTCAGTATTTCCTAAGCGCAGCAACTCCCCAAGCAAAGGAAAAGGAAGCTTTGCAGAGCCAAGTTGTTGCTCCACATGGGCTTTAACAGCAGGACTTGGAACAAAGGCTCTTACTCAACCAAACAATATGTATCTTACTTGTATATAAATATAGCTATGTCCCGAGTGACCACATCTCACGTTCAAAGTTCACCTTCAGAAAAATCTAACAAAACACCCACCTGTGCTACATTTGCTTGACCTCTCTCCTGATTTCAGCCCATGCACAAGACACCAACCAGCCCTTTCCCCTCACAGCTGATCAAGTCCTGCTCTCCCTGCTGCCAATCCCGCCTCCACAACAAGCATTTCCATCATCCTGGAAACCACTGCTGAGTAGTCCCAGTTACTACCATGCAGCAGTTCAGCATGTATCTCCTACCACTGCCACGTGGGACCACAGCGAGTAGGTCTGAGGTTTGGTGGCATGCACGAGGATACCAACCAGCATCACCAGCACTATCACCACCACCCCCAGCATAAGCAGCACCACCACTGGCACCACCACCACTGCCACCAGCACCACTGGCAGGGAGGACAGGTCCCAAGACGCAGAGAGCCACACTGCCATACCCAGCCTGCGACCGCAGCTGGAACCCAGCCCGAGTAAAGTCAATGCGCTGAGATTTCCTCTGGCCACATCCGCATGGAAGGAAACAGGAAAGGTCCGGGAGGAGAGAAACGGAAGCAAAACACCCCACAGGAGACGGTGTCTGGGGGCAGAGGCGTAAGCGGCCACTAGCACGTCCTGCTCCAGGTGCAGAGCTGGGAAGAGCAGATGGGGATGTCCTGGAAAAGCTGTGCTGGGTACCAGGGGGAGGTGGTGGTGGCTGGAGGGTATCTGCTGCTGGGAGTGGAGCAGCACCCGGCACCATCTGCTGGGAAAGTGTCATGGGTTTTTTCGTCCAAGGGGTTATTTTTTTTGTTTCTTTTGCTGCAGAGGATGTTTTCTGAGTGTAACAGCAAGGAGGATTGAAATTATGGAGGGAGAGTGACAGCAAGCTCTCGGCAGCCCACCAAAACACACCTGCAACATAAATCAGGTCACGCATCTTCCTTCACATCTTTTTTGGCATGTGGTGAATGCTGCCTAGCACATAAATGGGCAGAAAAGAGCCGTATGGACCCTGATATTATAGCTCTGGTCAGATTTAAGGAGTTTGGTGGTATTTGGGCAGCGGGGAAAGATGTCGGCATGATGTTGGTGTGGAGATTTAGAAGCAGGAGGCACTCAGGAGATGGGGAAAGAGGAAGGGAAGGGGGGAGATAAGAGTCAGCCACACAGATGAAATAATCTAAGAGATTATTCCCAGTGCTGTCCAAGCTGGGAATGCACCAGAGGCCCTGGCCCTTTTTATCTTTTATTTGCACCTCTTTTCTTTGAAGAGGAGCTGAGGCACAGTGTGGAAAGTGCCTAAAATGGCCCTTTGGGAGTTGTTTTTATCTCTTGCCCACTTCGGTGCCAGTCCTCAACCCTGATGGGACATGGACCTCGTGCTGATGCGAGGATGTCTGCAATGGCCACCAGCGCCAGGGCCACCTCTTTGGTCCACCTCACGTGACAACACTCCAGAGGTAACGCCAGATGCTCCAGACATCCCTTGAAGAACGTTTGGCTGCTTTTATGCCCTACACACAACCCCCCCTGCCCCGAGCAGCCTGAATTTGAGGTGTGCATGGATGGCATTTTTTTAACCTAATTCCTTCTTGCACCATATGAGATGAAGCCACCAGAAGCAGCTCATAAAAAACACAAGAAGGCACCAACCACTCAACACTTAAGGGAAAAAGACCCTCCCCAGGCAACTGCAGCTCCCTGTCCAGCCCTCCTACCCCATCCCCGGCAGCAGACGACTCAGGGGCAGCTGGTGGCAGAGATCTTGGTTTTACGGTCCGGGATATCCCCTGTGTTGCCTTCCCCCAGCAGCCACGAGGAGCTCACAGCTGCGGTGCCGACGTCAGAGGCTTTTCCTGGCTTAGATTTGAAGGGAAGGGAGGAAAAAAAATAAGAAGGGGGTGGAAGAAAGGCCAAATCCACCGGGAAAATAATAGCAGGCTTTGGGCTGGCTGCCTCCCAAAACTGCAGAGGGTGTGCCCTGGAGGGCTATTTTGGGGGGGTGAAAGGCTCAGTCGTTTAGGGATGGGTTGGTCCCCGTGCTCCAGCACCCACTGCCCAGGGAAGTCAAGTATCCCAAATACTGGGGGCCAGCTTCCCCCCATCCTTCAGGCATTTCTTGTGGCTGGACGAATCAGGAAAATAAAGCAATTTTGCATCTGATGGGGCATTTCCAGCCTTCCTGCCTTGCCCAAGAGCATCCTTGGAAAAGAAAAAAAAAATTCCCAAAGCAGCATCCTCACCCCAAAATGCACAGAGATGGGGCAGCTGACCCCAGTGGTCCCCTCCAACAACCGCCACTGCCACGTGCTTCTCCCACCCCGAATCTCTGGCACAGTTGAACATCTGCTTGTCTTTTCTTGTGGTTTCTCGCAGTGTTTCGAGTGAATTTAATACTCATGGCAAGTGTCTGGACGGCAAAATCCAGGGGGGAGCGATGCCTCTTATGGGGGAAGCACCAGGAGCATGGGCAGCAGCAGCTCCCCTGGAAGGTCACGGGTGGGCTGTTATGACCTCCCTTTTGAAGTACAGCTTGAGCCTGTGCCAGGGAGGCTACTTTTGGAAGAGGTGCAGCCTGCCTTTAATTTTTCCACTGCCTACCTCAGCTCTGGTGTTTTGGTCTCCAGTCTTCAACCAGACCTGAACTTTGCTGTTTCACATGTCTCCAGTCAGTGGTGGCATCCCAATGTGAAGATGTCCCTATGCCACCTGGTCCTACCTCCTAATCAAGCCAACAGCAGCCCTGACCAAAGGGCACTAGCAGCCTCCTCTGCGTCATCAATGCATGTTGCACAACCTCTAATGCCAACTGGTTGCGGCAGCTTTGATGGACATTTGCTGACGAAAAAGGGGGCTCCAAGGGACTCAATCTACCCTACAAGTGGATTTCGACCTGCAGATAGTGTTGAAAGTACACCCTGCTCCATGACATGCTAGGGATGGCAACCCGGGAGAGGATAGAACATGCTCTGCCTATGATGAACTCCATGGAAAGGTCTTCTCTGGTGGCATCAAGCTATAGTCAGCATTGGCTGGAGAAACCAAGCTCTGGTGAAAGGCAGCTCTTCCGAGACAATGGTACTATACTGAGATAGGGGTTTGTAGGTCCTTGAGCTCCCGCCAACCAGACCCTGTGCTCTCAGGGGTTGTCCTCCCAAACCATCTCACCTTTGCTCCCCAATATTGGGTCTACAAATTTCACCCCATGGAGACAGGGCTATGAAAGGCTGCTGTGGGGCAGCAACGTCACCAGCCCTCTCCTTTGTAGTGGGCACTGAAGCACTTTTGAAGGCAGTCACCAGCCTAAGAGGACAGTGCTGCGTGGAAAACCCTGGGATGGCTCCTCCTTGTCCGCATCAGCCCTGACTGCTGTCACGCCCCAGCAGAAACCACCCCTTGAAACAGCCCTTCCAGGGCTGTCTCCTTTCCAGGAGGATGGGACAGAGATGCTGCAATGCAGGTGCCCCCCCAGGGCTACTAATAATACGGAGAGATGCCAGGGGAAACATGATGGGTGTCAGTCATGACAATTAAAAGGATAATTAAAAGCTGTGGAGCAAGCGAAGGGAGATGGGAAAATGCCCTGCTTCTTCATGGGAAGCTGCAAGATCTGATGAGGTCCAGGCAGGCTGCAGACCCCCAGCATGTCAAGCTCCTGGCTCACCCCACCAAGTCCAGGTCCTGCAGAGAAAGTTTTCCCTGCAACCCCCTTCCAGAAAACCCCTTTGCTCCAGCAAAAGCTGCAGCAGAGCCCTCTGGTTGCTGCAGGACCATTTCTCTGCAAAAGAAACACACTAGCAAAACTCTGGGGATAAAAACGAGTACCTCCAACCTGCCCGTTTTGGATGCACGACTGTTGGCACAACCTGATCCTGTACCCCCTGCACCCGGCCACCTCCAGCAAAGAGGGACAAAACCTTTTGGTCTGAGCCGCCGCCGCTCTTGCGCAAAATCCCAGCACCAAAGGACACTTTATTGACTGGCATTGAGAGGTGTCTCCTGCCCGTGAGCGCTTGCAGAGCAAATAAAGGTGGTTTTCTTTCAAATAAAAGATCAAAGGGGATGCAACGCCAAAAGTTGCAGCTGTTCTTGCTGGCGGGACATCGGTGTCTTGCTTGCTGTGCAGAGTGTGCTCGTTGCTGAGCCTAGATATGTAAATTTTGCCCCTCGCCCTCAGCCCAATTTACACCCCGTCAACGTGGGAGATAGGGGAACAAATTGGAAGGAAGAGGAGAAGATTGAGCATCACTGTGGAGGAAGAAGGTTGCGCCAGTGCAGAGACTTTTACCATGGCCTGTAGTGACAGGACAAGAGGCAATGGCTTTAATATAAGAGCATAAATTTAGATTAGACATGAAGAAATTATTTGCAATGAAGGTGATGAGACACTGGAACAGGCTGTCCGAGGAAGTTGTGGATGTCCCATCCCTACAAGTGTCCAAGGTCAGGTTAGATGGGGCGTTGAGCAAGCTGATCTAGTGGAAGGTGTCCCTGCCCATGGTTCCTTCCATCCCAAACCATTCTCTGATTCTGTGACTGCCCAGTGGCCAAGGTGGCCAGGTGGCATGGTGGCCCTTCCCTGAGGCTCTCCAAACCAGCAACCTCTCAGCTCACCTCTTCATAGAGCAGGTTCTGAATTGGATTCAAG
>JAVSBS010005523.1:8532-39037 GCA_033124195.1 Coracias cyanogaster | reverse complement strand
CCTGCGAGTTCCTGGTCGCCGCCGACGGCACCATCTCCTTCCTCGAGGTCAACACGCGCCTCCAGGTCGAGCACCCCGTGTCCGAAGAGGTGACCGGGATCGACCTCGTCCGCGAGCAGTTCCGCATCGCCGAGGGCCTGGAGCTGAACCTGCTCGACGACCCCGCGCCCCGCGGACGCGTCCGCGGCCGCGCGGGACTCGCTCAGCCAGGCCCAGCGCCAGCTCGAGCGCGGCGTGGAGGCCTATCGGCGCGGCGATTTCGACGCAGCCGCCGAAGCCTTCGCCGCCGCCGATCGCGGCGGTGGGACGGGTGGCATTGGTAGCGTTGGTGGCGGCGGTCGGCGTCGTCGACGCGATGGTCAAATCAGCGTGGCGCATAGATCTGCTCCTCGCCATGCAGCACGCGCTGCATTACCGAGTATTGTTCGGCCAGCAGGCTGCCGTTGCGCAGCGTGGCCTGCTTGCAGTCGCGCACGATGCGTTCCAGCGGATGGCCACGAAAATAGCCACTCCCGCCCACCAGCACCGACGCCAGCTCCACCGTTTGCAGAACGCTTTGATAAGCCAGCGTCTTGCGGGTCAGCACCCGCAGCCGCAGCGCGACGAGCGGGCCGTGGTCGGGGTCCAGGAAACGGTGCGGCGCCGCGGTCCGGATCAGCTTGTCCCCGAGCGACCTGCGGGCCGCCCGCACGAGCGCGACCTGCGAGTTCACGGCGGCCTGCGGCGGCCGCTCGGCCTCGGAGCCGGCCGGCGCGAAACCTCCGGCCCTGCCTCGTCGGGGGGCGGCTTCTCTGCGATTTAAATAAGAAAGAGCTCCTTCCCCGCGAGGCCACACGCCAGCGCCGCGTAAAAACGAAAGTTAAAAGCGGGCGGACAAAAGGCTGTCCCTTCCTGCCGTCCCCGCCGAGGGGACAGCCCTCTCCGGCGCAGGGGGCGCGGCGGCCCCCGCCCGTGGCCGCTGCTGCTGCCGCCGCGGCGGGAGCTCCGCGTTAGCCGTGGAAATCCTGCGGGCGAGCTTTTTGCCCCGTGGGGTTTAGGTCGGTATATCCAGCTGCAAGAGGCGACAGGTCGTACCTTTAACTAGTCTTAGTTTTCATTACGTGGCCAAATTGAGTGAAATTAAAATCACGCCCTTAACATCCTACAGCAGAGCTTTCAGCGTGCAGTGATAAGCTTAACCTATGATGTCAAGTAAGGCAGGTTGTAAGTATTTATTGTCTGTTGGTGGCTGTGGGAGATAGGAGCTTTAGCCTTGGCTAGGTGATGTTTAGCACTAACAGTTGCTCTTAACTTCACGACGTCGTTTCCTTTCACACATACACCATAAACGTTTCATAGTTTGAAAATTTGTGGATTTAGGCATCGCCGACACCAGTCGACCACTGAAATGGAACTGCTAAGGTGACCCGATCGTTTAACATGGCAAGAAATGGGTGGTTTGGTCTCGATTCCGAAAATTATTGTCTGTCTGGCTATGTGTGATATCGAATAGGAATATTTTCGAAGCTTCTGACCACTTACTGCAGTTAGTTTTTCTCTGTGTCCTTCATAAATTATAAAAGGAAGGAACACCTTTTCATCACCGAGTTTTATTTTTGTATGTATTGAGTTGCTCTGGAAAATTGAGATTAAAATCACCTCATTAAAATGATGATTGATCATTTGTCATGATAATGGTACCATATGATATTGGTGACTTTTACCAAATTACTGTTTTCCAGATATTTCCCCCTAATTAGGGGGTACTATAGCAGCATTTGTTGAACTCTGCTTGTTATTTAAAATCTTTCAAACTACAGTGCAATGTCACCTAGTGCTCATGTTAGCCAAAAAGCCAAATGGTGTTTAAAATCTTTGACTGCAGATATTTGCCCACGCCCTCAAAATGTAATTTGGAAAAAAGGAAAAAAAAATAAAGTTGCCATATATACATTTCACCAATAATTCCTTTTCATATGGTGAAAAGTGAGAGTTAAAGTGCTCATGCAGATGCATATACATAAAAATTGTTTGGATTGATATCACTTTATATTTCTTATTATGTAGTGATAGTTCTTCCACACACAACTGCTCATGAATTTTAAAGTTTTATTTTTTAATATCTGCCTATTGCGCTAGGGACCTAGGGAAAAAAAAATGAAGCTGTGTTGATTAAATTATTTATCCCTACTGCTGAAGTGAGTTTGAAGGCTCATTGAATGTATCTGATTTCTTGGCTCCTCTTTCTCCCCTTCCCCCCCTCAATCCTCAATTCATCCTGGTTATTTCATCCATATCATCCTGCCAGCAGCAATAAATTTACTTTTTTTCAAGTAGGAAAACTAAAGATAGATATTTGTGCCACGTTTGCTTTAAGCGTGTGATTATATAAAACAGGCAGCAGCATAGGCTTTGTGATAGAAGTTGATGGTACCTGCATTTGTCTGTATTGTTATTTGTAGTTTACTTTTTGACTACACTTTCGAATTTAGGAACAAATGAAAAGTTTAAATGTAAGTTGCTATAGCGTTTGCAGAGGTTCAATTTTAATCACGTTATACGTTTCAGTACTTAGATTTTTGGGTATAAGTTTCTGTATAATTAGGTATACAAACATTTTCTTCCACTATTTACGTTTTTCTGCAAATGTTTTCTTACTCTTTTTTTTTTTAATATGGTGTAGCTCATTTTTGCAGCACACAGTTAGCATTCATTAGTGCTAAACTTAACAGTGTATATATTCTCTTCCCATTAAAAAAAAACAAGTGAAAAGAGTTTGCATTGGTGTTGGACTTTGTCATCCCAGGTATTATGGATGAACTGTTAATGCTTTAAATTCCTCTAATCTGCAATCTGTTAAGGAAAAAAAAACCCAGTAATTGTTTTTTTTTCTTTAAAATCCATCGCAAAAGTAAACATGGATTTTGCACAACTGTAATTTTAGCTAGAAGTGCAGAAACATTCAAGCAGGGAAAAAATGCATTGAATTATTTATTTGGTTCACTTCTCCATCAGCTTCTCCAAAGCCAGACATTCCTTAAAGTATAGCATTTTATTTAAGCAGTCCAACACTGTTTTTGTTTGTTTTTTTTTAAGATCTCCTGCTTGGAGAATGCTCTTTTCTTCTGAACTAGGAGAGGAGTGTGGAATCAGTGGGGATTAGCGCCTTTTAATCTACTACATCTGTAGTGGGTCATCCAACACTGCAGAACTCTCATTACTCTCTCATGCTGTATATGATTAAATAACTGAAAATATTCAATGTTGACCTTGAAAATAAAGCTGTATGTGTTGGATGAGCAGCTTCTGAAGACTCCACATCTAAACTAACCTTTCCCCTTGGTAACTTTTAGCCTTGAAATACGTTGCTTGGAAGAGGACTAGAGCGTTAGAAAATGTACATCGTAACTGAAGCGTGTAAGCATTTGAAATGCATCATTATATAAATTATGGTATCACTCAGCTTGTTTATGCTATGTTTTATGAGTAGCCCGACATCTTATTAGCCCAGTCACAATGGGAGGGTAGTATGCCTTGAACATACTTATTTTTGTGTCTGGTGTTTTTCTGTAAACTGGTTTCATCAATGAGCAAACTGAACTACATCTTGTAGGTAGCTGCTAGAGCCATTGAAGTCAGCAGAAAACGTGTTGCTTAACATCTTTGAACACCATCCTATATAAAGCTATAAGTAAGCACCACCTTTTCATGTACATGTTTATTGCTATTTTTAAGCTGCCAGTACTTTGAACATGTTACATCTCTCGACCTCAAAATGAAACTTGTCCTCTCCCGTTACAATTTCATGGGTATGGTAAATTACCTGTGTAACTCACTTTGTCTTGATTTAGCTATAAAAAGACATGCCTAGCATATTTCAATGCAGACTTCCATTTTTTAATGTGAGGTATAACTCTGATATTTTCTTTCCAAATAATGGTGAAGGGAGGAGTTGAGTGAGTTGGTCGTGAGTGATTAATATGTTTCATTGAACCTTATGAAGGCCCTGATCCTGCCAATACACACATGGTTAGCGAAACATTCAGCTGGATCTGGTGAGGTCACAGGCTTCTTTAGGCTCACGGTTAAGTGCATGGGCAGTTATTTGCCGGATCAGGGCCAAAGCGGGATAACACTTGGAGGTTTACATTTAACTAGGATGAAATATGGTGTGCCTTTAAAATATCTAATGCATCAAATATATGCGTTGGTGAGGAAATATATTTTTGGCCCAAATATCTACTCTTCTGTAGAGCAGAACTTCCCTATCAATTTCTCTGTCTTTTACTGTTGAATTATCTTCTTGAGAAAGGACAGTGCTCTTCTGTCCATATTTTAACAAGATGCTGCCTCAAAAATGCTTTCCCCAGTCTGCTCTAAAGCCCTTATGAGGAGGTGAGGTAACTTAGAGGAAGGAGTGAAAGATTTTTCTTTTAAAATCTCTATTAAAATTGTATTTTTAATGTACTTTTGCATATTGAAGACTATTTCTATAACTCCCAAAAGGTACAGAATCTTTTAACAGTCTTAAATATAAGCAACCTACTTGCTAAAAACACATATTCGTTATTCCTACAAATATCCTAGCTATAACTGTAGTATAAACATGTCAACCAACCTATTAAGGAAGAAGGGGAGAGATCTGTTCAGGAAAAACTTGATATTTAGATCTTTTGGCCTTTAAAATGTATTGATTTTCCCACCACCACTCTGAACATTTTTTTTCTGAGCTGGTGGAACATTGTCATTGTAGAGCGTAATACTTTATCTAAGGGAGAATTCTGTCTCTTATTAAAAGCAGCAAATCACTCTAGTTCTCCTCATACTTGGGTTTGCAAATTTAACCTAGATCACCTGCTGTCCTTGCTACTTTTCTCGACCACCTTTTCAGCTCAGCTCTAGAATATACAGAACTGGATCCTTTGCGGCATAGTGCTGGTGTCATTGAAATGAGAAAGACTACAGAAACAACACGTAGTCTTCTAATTTCCTAAATCTCCAATGCAGTTGTTGAAAGCAAAATACCAGATGCGTATGGAAATACCTGTTTTTCTTAAAGGGATATTACTATCAATTGTTCTTAGTAGTAGAAATAGATTTTGCCTTTCAGGCATGTTATTGTTTATAATGCATCAGTGCCATTGAAAAGAAAAATATTTAGGGTGTATCTGTTAGGGTAGTCACAATGTTTTCCTTAAGTCCCCTTATTTTTAGATGAGGCAAAGGAGAAATCTTTATTATCTCACATTTCCAAATCTGCTTTGTTTATAATGTCAGTTGATGCAAAATAATTATTTTGTAAAATTAAAGGAAACTTTTATAATAATTTCTTTTTTTTTTTTTTTTTTTTTGGTCAACACTGCTTTCACTGAGCTAGATTTACTCTAGCTCATTGTTGCATGATATACTCAAAATACCGGTAAAAAAGGGACTGTAAGTATATTTTTTCTACTTTTTATTTGGTCGTCACAGAAGTAATTTTAAAGTTATGCAGTGTCTACAGGCCTACTAAGAGAGAGGTTCTTGTGATCAACATGATTCTGTCTTATTTTCAGTGAATGTTTTACTACCTCTATTTCATGCTTTCTTCTGCAAAGAAGTGGCTAATTTTGTCTTCTTTTTTTAAAAAATAACCTTATCAAAAGGAAAAAGTAACAAGTGCAGAACTCTTACTAGCCCTCTGAAGCAGAGAAGAGTATATGGCATACGTTAAGTTGTGCCATAATGCTTGCAATTTTCAGCTACGTTTCGAAAGATAGCTTCTTTAAGTAGGTAAAAAATGACAGCAAGTATGTTGGACAACAGTTTTCTCATTATATTATGTGAGTATGTTCATTATGTATTATTAGTCCTTAATTGTAAAGATGAAATAATATAACCATTTATCTTGGCAAGCCCATTATTTATAATTTGTACCTTACAAAATTGTGTGGATCTGCGTAGATGTTTTCTTCTACACATACTATTCAGATTTTTGATGTAGAGGATGAGGAAAAACTTTTCAGATTAGATTTGTAACTAACCTAACCCACTCTTTGTAGGCAAACTGCGTATCTCGATCGGGTAAAAGAAGTCCTGTCTCACTCACCCCCCCCCCAAAATCCAGTTCTTCATTTGTTTTGTTCACCACGCTGCATTAACACAGTTTTCCCTTGTGTGCATCTGCCAGTGTACAATTTAGCCACGGGCATCTGTAGACCTTGTGGTGATCAGTATTGCAGGCAAAAGCCATATGTGTTTAAATAAAAAAAAATCTCTTTATTTCATTTGCTGTTTTAACTGGATGGATAACTTTTGTGCCTCAAGACAGAGGAAGAGAAAATACAGAAATAATTAATTGCCTCTATTCTTGAGGCAGTTTCATTTTCCCTCTCCAATATGGAATGCTTGTCAGCTTCCCTGATAAATGACTGCATGTATTTGCATAGATTTTACATTAACACAAAAATTAGTTTTATTTGTGAAAAACTAGTTTACATAATAATGCAAAAAAACTAGCATTACATATTATGTTTCCAAATTTGAGAGACTGTGGAGAAATGAGAATTTTTTTTAATTTAAAAAAAAAATTATTTGTGGTGTGTTTTTTTTTCTTTTTTTTATTAATGTCAAGGAAAATTAGTTTTTAACTTTACATTTTGTTTCTAAAATAACCAGATTAGGGGCTTTTAATGTCTATAAGCCATTTCTTCCATCTTACATATATTGAATAATTGATAGTAGTATAAAAATGACTTCTTTCATAGACTTTTACACATTCCATTTATTAAATACACTCTTAAATATGAATACATTTGCAAAATCTCATGGAACTGTTTTGAAAAAAAAAACTGTAGCGAACATAGCTGTTAAATACACTACAAGAATATACCTTTAGTTTCTAATGCTGCTATTAAAACAGTGCTTCATCAGGTATTCTTTCAAAAGCATTAATGTACTGCATTAGCTTGTACACCAGCGTAGGACTATTTTTTTTTTTCCTATGTAATAACCTGTCTTGTTTAAGTAATTAGGCATTCCTAGCTTGAAGTGACAGTACTATACCTCCAGTTAAAAACTGTGTTTTATTCAGGATTTGTCATGTCCATAAATAAAATTTACAAATCAATCAGCCTGAAATATCTTTGAAGGAAAATATACTGCCCTAATTTTGAGCCAATTGTAGCTATTTTCAAGTGGCATGAATTGGATGTTTGCTCACATAGTGAGCTTGGTGTCTAGTTGTCTAGAGGCAGCTGCTAATTGTATATCAGCCTTTTCCCCATGCCGAAGAAAATACAGATGCATTCACTGCTGTTATTTCATGCTGTATAACAAAAAGAAAATATTGCTCCTTATGAAGCCTGCTATACTTGATGGCAACTTAAGGTAAAAGAGTGTGTTTGCCACTTCTTGAATCTGGGACACCCTAGGTGCCAGCTGTCACTGCTCAGCTAATGATGACAAATGCCCCTCTCTATGCAGATTGCAGAGCTTGCAGGCTGCTATGAAAGGCAGCCAGATTACCTTTCTTCAGATAGTAACTTAACCTTTTAAACTCAAGTGTCAAAATGAAATTATTAGCTGGGATACTTTCAATATCTGTTTCTTTAAAATGGAAATAAAAGGAAAAGAAAAGAAGAAAGCAGTGGCTTCAAATAATACCATAGCAGCTCATATTCACAAATTGTTCATGCTTCTCTGATGTTTTAAAAATAGGAAATTGCTGCCCCTGTGCCTCTGAGCACTGTATGGAGTTTGCTGTCATTGAATGCATGAATGCTGAAGCTGACCTCTCTGCTGCACTACACGGAAGTGGGGCCAAGAAGGCCAAATTCTGTCCTTGCTTATATCCACGCAGTGTTATAGATGCATAGATCTGACAGATCACAGGTTAACTGGTGCTATTTATAATAGCACTTAATTGATCTTACATACTATGGATATACTCAGGTCTCTTCATGACAGTTCATGTTATCACTCAGTCTATGAAACTCAGTTAGAGTCCACTGATTCAACATAACTGGATATTTATTTTGTGGGTATGAGCAGTTTCACAGAACTCAGCCTCATGTGGTTAATATTAAGTTACTAATTTAAGTATATTCTTCAGTCAGAGTTTTGGAGTTACTTTCTGTTTTTTTTCTTGGAAGTAGTTAACATATGTGAGGAGATTACATACCTCCTTAACAGCACGTCAGAATCATAACGCAGTATAAACACTATATATGCTACCTAAAGGTATAGGGTCCCTTTTGAGTGTGTACACATACGTGTGTCTGTATTTTTAAGTGGGTCTACTTGTATGTGTTTATACACTTGAATATAGAAGTAAATAGACACGTGGACATTCATATCAGTATGTGTACACATGCAGTAGCCTACACATGTAATATCCAAACAATATATATTTCTGTCTTTATATTAAAATGCTGACATATATGAATATGTTTAACTTGCACATGATATTTGCCATTAAATCAGTCTGCACATTGAACTGTATGTGAATATCGGTTTCCTTCTGAGTATAGTATAACTTTATTACAGTAAACAAGTACTTACCTCCAATATTTTCACATGACCAAATCTCCATAGCAGTGCGTAACAATAGAAAACTACAGAAAAGACATGGAAAGGCATTTAATGAGAAGACCAGGAACACTGTGGTATATGGATGCAAAGAAGTAAATAACAAGAATGGAAGGAAAAAAAATGTGCATTTGGCATGGGGCTGGAATGTCCCAGACAGAAAATAGTTGTTATGATTGGCAGAAAGTACAGGAGGTGTAAAAAAAAATGAGCAAGTTTACAGAGCAAAGTTAAGATGAGATCAATAATTGAAATAGTTGCAATAATTGTAATGTGGTAGTAATCACTAAAGGAAGGGTAATCTGATCCATGAACATAATGTTAATTCATATTCTTTTGTCCAGAAAAGAATAGATCTGGTTGCTGATATGTGCATTCTCAAAAGAGCTTCAGTTAGTACTTACCGCTTTTGGGAATATTATATATGAAAGGGAGATGCTGGTTAATATTATATTAGGAATGTTTTCTTTTAAAGTTTGGGGAAGAGTGTTCGGTTTTGCCTGTGCAAAAGTATGTTAAATTTTAACATCCTGTTTTGTTTTGTTTCACTTTGTTTTTTCTTACAGTCATTATGTTCGAAGTATTTAAAACTATACATGTTTCATTATTTGGAGCAAGTGTAGCACAGTCTGGGAAATAAAAAAGACAAAGATCTAGTGTTTCATACTCAGCTTTCTCAGCTTGTTGGTTGAATGGGCATCAAATGAAGTCCAATGCCTATACAAAAGAAATGTTCCTTGTTTGGATTTGCCCCATCTGTGTCATCTGGTGGCTTATGCAATAGGAGGTGTTATCACATGAATCCAAATGCACAAGCCAGTTGTTTTATGGACTCTTTCTGTGCTTGGAGGAGTTTATAAGTTGCCCACTCTATTGTGTGTCACTCCCAGATGACACGTGTGCATTCTGCTGAGCATATTTTGGGGGTAATTATAACTAATGAAGCCTGGTACACAGCTTGTTCGCAGAGTGATTTATTCTGCTCCTGTCTGATTCTTGAGAGTTCTGTAAAATGGTTATATTGTGCCTTCCACTTTGGACATGTATGGGAGCATGTGGTATTGAGTCCATCAGAGAAAATTTGCTATTCAGTGTACCACGGGCTAATTACAAATATATTGGCTGGGTACATCTGTTTAAACATATAGGGATGAACTAAAATTATAAATGGGATCTGTAACTTCAGGGATATTGACTTCAGTATAGCTCTTGTTTAGTCAGTTACTCTTCACAGACTTGCAGTAACCCACTTAGATGTACCCCTGTTAAATGGTCAGAGTTCCTCTGACGCCCCAGTAAGTTAGGGTTAGGTTACCTTTATACCCCCTAGCAAAGGAGATTTTATTATGCGGTTTGAGTTTTCATAAATGACGATATTTCCTAAAAAGATGGATTTAAAAGTTGGGAAGAAAATACCTTGTAGCTTTGCAGGTTTCAGAAAGCAGTAACAACAACAAAATTATTACTGAAGCCTAGGTGTCAACTTTTATTTAACCTTAGATATACCATTCCCACCCTAATTTGCCTTGACTAACCAGTCTCTCAGGCAAGTAAATCTGCTGACATTAGTGGGACTCATCCTCTGTACAAGAAGTACTCATACATTTGTTTGCCGGGATGATTTTAAAAATCTTTTTTTCCAAGATGCTAACATACCTCTGAAGTTGTGAAGTAACGGGGTGCACAGAAGCTGCAGGGTTTGTCACTTCATCTACCAGATTCACAGATATCCAAACAGGATGGATGTTTTTACAAGTATCTCAGCATCAGTGTTCAGTATTAATAGTCTTCAAATGTATCTGTCTTCAGTTGTATCAGCTTTTCTCATCTTCATCCTCTAACACTGTATCCAGATATAACTTTTGCATCCTCTTTTTTTCAGTGCTTAAACAAAATATTCCTTCACAGAAAAAAAAAAAGAGGTTAAAAGTTATAGTGCTGCTTGTAGAAATGGGAGAAGAGAGATAAATATGTATTTTGATACACATTTCATAGAAAGCATTTTATAAGGTTGGAAAACAACCACTTAGAAAATACAGTTCACATCCTTCCTACTACTGCATGAGTAGAAAAATAGTTTTACTGAAAATGAATTATTGTTTTCATCTGGTTTTGTGAAAACAACCTGGGGTGTGCTCAAGACAACATTAGCAGCATGATGGGTGAGAAGATGCCACTATTTCTCAGAAGTGAATTGTATAAGATGACATCCCTCAGCTAGCACATTAAGCAAGAGGATGTGGTCACCAGCAGATCTGAAGTTTGCCTGCACTCTAACCTGTCCCAATAACCAAGTTTACAGTATCAAAAGCATTTTTCAAAATCAGTCACTGGGAAAGAAAAGGAAACAGACTTTGTAGCCATGAAGATGGGTGGAAGGTCTGCCAGTGACTTCATTCTTGCTCCTGAATTTGTGTGGAGCATATTCTCCTAGTAAGAGTTAGCAGTGTTATGTACCCAAGATGATAACCATCAGAAGGTAAAAGTGTTGGAGAGAAGCTGTTTGTATATAATGGGTGTGAATATACCTGTGTATAATTTGTGTGAAGAAACATATAGTTTGAAAACTGACTGGTTTACTGAGAACAATTGTGTCATGATGTACCAGTTAAGTACACTTAAGTTGTTTTAAATAATAATAATAATTTGGTTTTGGACTGTGGCAGTAAGGATGTTTAGCTTTATGCTTTGTTCTACATTTTCTCCATATAAAAAATAGTCTTCTGAGGACAATTGTTACATAATGATTTATGGCGATATGAAATCTGACCTGGGTTTGTGTTTGTTGATGATACAATTGTGATAGGTTTTGACTTTTAGGATAAGACACATATTACCTGCTTACCATGCCAGATATTACAAAAGCTTTACTAAATTGACAACACATACATATCATTGAAATTCTTAGATGGGATACACCTCACAGATGAAAACCAGAATTTCACATGTTTTGTAAGCTTTTCTGTTTTCTTTTGTTTGTTCTGTGTTAAAGGACCATGATAAATTATAATGACCGATATAGTAGAAAATAGCTAATATTGAGAAGCTATTTTCCTTGGAGAAAGATCGTCAGTTTGAAGAATAGTTAGCTGGAATTATGTTTTTATGCTATTAAAATATTGCAGTTGTCAGGTGTAGTTTTATTTGCAGAGTAATCTACTCATGTTTAGTCAGACTACCTCTGTTCTATACAATTTTAAATGTTTCATAAAATATTTAAGATTAATGGTCCAAATCAAGCACTAGCTAAAACAATGATGCTAATTACATCAGATGTAGTTGGGTCAGTGAAGCTTGCATGCCATTCTTTTGTGCTGACCAAACTTTCATTGCACGAACTCATGTCTCATTTTAGTCGGCTTCTACAAGAGTTTGCATTGGAGCGGAGTGTGCAAAAAGCTGAAGAAATTCCAAAAGCTGGGAATTGCAGCTGTAGTTTTAAGATGTATTCATTTAATTAATTTCCATTCCTTTGCTACTATACATGAATTTTGTGACGGGAATGACTATTTAAGTCACCTTGAACTTATAAATTTATTTATGCTATGCCATGCTAGGGCTAGTGCATATAATATAACAATCAGTTATAGGCTTATGAAGATAGTTTTTCATACGAGTATCTAGAAAATAGTGGTAAAATAGTACTCATTAGTACCTACAACGATAACCCTTTAGCAGAAATTGGAACCAAGAAACTGAGTCACTTTGGGGGCAGTAAATTCTTACTTGTTAAGTTCACCAGTGTTAGCAGCAGACTTTCCTTTTTGCTGGTAAGCCATGCTCATCCATTTTCCCTGGTAGTCTCCAAGATTTGTGGGGCCAGGCTGGCCAGACCGTCTGTGTTCTAGAAATTCTGAAAAAGCATTAATGGAAGAGTGCTTGCCATATTCCATATGTGCCAATCAGTCACACAGTGGACATGTCAGACTACTTATAAAGCAAATGCTAGCATGTCTGAGTTTGCTGAATGCATAAGGAATTTAACTCCAACCTCACACTGACCTTGTGGTACTGTATGTGGTGATCAGTTCTGCAGGTGAAATGACAGTGATTCAATTACAAAAACCCCAGTTTTATGGAAATTTAGTTAACTTTATACAGCTTTATGGAATAGGATAAATAAATCGCAAGCAAGAAGACAACCAAAAACTGTACTGTGTTTGGGTTAGAAAAAAAAAAAGTCTTTAGATGGGCTGAAGGTAAGGGCAAATGTATAAAAGATAATGAATTTGAAATGGAAGACATCAAAACTTTGCAGGAAAAATTAGTTTGAATACTTCTGGAGAAAGCTGTGTAATTGAAGGGATGGGACTAAAAAAAACAATACAAAGAACCAAAGGGAGAAATCAGAGGAGAAATTATGAAGGAAGAAGTTGTTCTTTGCTTAAAGAAGTTTGAATTAAAGTGGAAACACTTTGGGTTTTCTTCATATAAAGATAAATACCACATGGAGCAGAAATCCCAACTTTAAGGAGTCTCTACCAGTACGCCAGGAATCTCTACCAAGCACAGTTGGCCTATGTGGTGACTCTGATGTTGTGAATCAAGCTGGAAAATGTCAACATTTCCCAGGCTTACTCTTGGCTGTGCTTTAACTGAGCCAGCCAGTGTAGTTACTGCTTTTGTGGACAGAAGTCATTGCTTTATTAAAACGAATCAGGAAGTTCTCTAAAAGCTGCTCTCCAGAGCCCTAGACAGTGAAAACAGCAGCCTTTTCATCACCCTTGACTGACCTAGAGGTTAACCTGTCCAGAGGCTTATCCAATCTGTACAGTAAAGGAAAGCTTTATTAGGATAGGAAACAGGACATGTTTGAGAAGAGGGAGACAACAGAGAGATTCCAGAAGTGGAGAGGGAACACATATAATGAAGTTCATGACACATCTTTAAAAGTGCATATAATTATATTGACACCTTGACTGATATTTCTTTACCTTCTAAATTAAGTCCTAATGAGCAGGGCTGAATGAGACCTTTTTGGATGCACAAACTGCTGAATTTGCATGCATTGCGTGGTACTGTATGTTCTTAAAATAACGTTGCTACAAATGGGACTTACAAGGCCTTCATTCACAAGCCTAAATTATTTGTAACTGGTTTTGTTTAATATTTATAGAGCGACACACATTCCCATGTTGCCTTAGAGAAATAAAAAATATGTGATTCTGGCCTCATTTTACAGTCTAATTTTGGCAAATGGAAGAAATTGCGGAAAAAAAGTAGAAAGAAGAGGTAGTGGAAAAGGTAAAAAGGCTGCAATAAATAATGCTTGCTACTATATTGTGTAGGAAGCTTATATATCTGATATTTTTTAAGGCCAGTATAAAATCGAGTTTCTAAAGGACAAGTGATAGATAAAATGAGTTCTGTTTAAGGGTTAGAACTGGGAGAAGCAACAGTGGAAAGGCAAAGGTAGAAGGTATGAGGGTTAGATTTCCATTTGATATGAGTTTGTCCAGGTTGCTTGAGGCTGCTGAGAATTCAGCTGGAGGTGTTTGAACAAGATGCCGTGGCTAGTATGGGTAGGCATATTTCACTGTCCCTGCTCCCAGGTGGATGAGTTGATGTCCGAACGGTAGGAGGCTGCTTGTTACTGCCTGCTAAGTAAACTGCTTGAGCCAAACATTAGTGTTGTCAAGGTTTCCCAGAAATGCACAGTTCAGTGCATGAACACAAAACATTCAGCTGCAAAATTTACTTGTGGATAGGAACATAGGCTCAATTTCCTGCCTAAGAAAACCCAACAAAAAAATCTTGGCAATCTGGGGTAGGAGGATTATGATGTTGGTGTAACATGATAATATGTTATTTTTCAGATATGGCTGCAGTAATGCGTCACATCACCTTGTTGCAGTATCAGGCCTGAAATGTAACTTTCTTGCTCTTTTTTATGTACCTAGTGCTAACATGGCCCTTCAGCTTTGAGAAATGGGATGCTATGAATCTGAGTCTTCCTTTTGTGTATCTTTGTGTACTCATTTGTAAAAAGAACATTTTAACCAAATAGTGCCATTGTAGTATTGTGTTTCATTGATACTTGGTGATACATCAGCAAGTTCAGTCATACTTTGTTGAGTGCTGAATGAAAGAATGATTCATCTTTTTAGTCATAGAGGCTGTGAAAGTGTTCAGAGCACTTCATAAATGTTAGGGTGATATCCTGTCTAGAATACCTCTGGTAACACAGAAGCACAGAATCAATTATTTAAACGTCTGGACTGGTTAAAAAAAAAAAAAGTGTTCTTAGGTATGAATTTGTGCCTTTAACGGAAAAAAGTATAATATTTGAGTGGAAAGTCTAAATATTGAATTATAATAATCAGATATAACTCCCCGCAAAGACTCAACTATAAAATATCTATATGAGTGGATGAAATTCTGATATAAAACCTGGTTGGTTTTATGGCTTTTCTGTGACCTTCATGGTAATAATATGTTGCACGTAGAAGGTGGTCAGTTTTGCACAACCACAATTTGTTTTGTTTGGGGTCTTTTGCTTAGCTGATTGGTAGTGGAAAAAAAAAATATTAATATGCATGAAGCAACTAAGTTGCAGTGGCCATAATTCCTGTTCTTAAACCTTGTTCATTTCTTAACATTAATCATTAGGTGGTTGTTAATCTGGCTAAAAAGACATGCAAAGAAAATAGTTTTGTGATAAGAAAGCGGCTTTGTCTCAAATAAGGGACTCTAGATGTAATGCTCAGCACAGTACATTTTACAGAAGCACTAGGATCTGTTTACCTGGTTGAAATTCAAATTGTTTTATTATGGTGTCAATTATTTGGTTTTGGCAGCACTTCTAAAGTGTCTATACACAAAAGGACTACCACAGTGAATGAATGCTAGTGTTGACACCACCTAACAAGCAGGGATTATGTGTTTACAGAAGAAGTAATATGATAGGTCAAGTATAAGAGGCACTTCTCAAGAGCACTTCACCACATAATGAGTGACTGACTAGAAAGTGCGGAGCTGCCACTCTTTGGCTTCGTTTCGGTGTTGATGCCTGCCTCTCTCCTCCAAAGCCCTCTTGATCATGTTCAGCTGCTCTGTTCTCATGTGGTGAATAATAGTAGAGTAAAGCTGCTTTTCTGTCTCATTTTTCTTGCTAATTTACACATTCAAGCCATTTTTTGTTTGCTATCCTTATTTGCTATTCCCTTTTGTCAAGGCACTGTTCTCTTTTTTGCCTCAGGCCTAGGAACTAATTTGAGCTTCTATAATTACTTCATGTTTTACACCTGTCTGCATATCATGCACCCCTTGTCTTTGTACTTAAGCTGTATATTTCCTTGGAAGAAAAAAGAAAAAAAAATAAAAAAAGGAAAGGCTAGTTTTCATATACAAGGAATCCCCAAGTTTCTCCTCTCAGTCTTCCTACAGGAGAAACACAATTAAACTGTTGAGATGTTCTCAGCAATGCAGCTGACCTTTTGGGTTCATGAAGGACAAATGAATGCTGTCTGTTCAGACAGTTTGTGTTAAGACATTGTTGAGCAAAGAGCCCTGAGCTTTGTTCCTCTTGAATGAAGCAATGGTTGTAGTCATTTTAAAATCATTAAGAGCCTGAATGCACGGTATCATTCTACAGTGTTTGCTCTACAGCTGCTCTTCTGCTTTAATAGCAGCTTATTAAATTTGGGTCAAGCGCACTCTGAAGAGTATCACAATGAAGAAACTGTTCAAAAAGTTACCTGGTTAAAAAAAAGGCAATTGATTAGATTTTTAACTTAAGTGACAGCTGCAATTCATTGCCTGTTCTTTGTGGTGTCCTGCAGCCAGAGTGGAAGCCTTTTGTAATTTGGTCTTCATTTTGTAAAAGCTTTCTTGAATAATCCAGGGTTGCTTTCCACTCTGAGACCGCCTCAATCCAATTAGGAGTTTAACAAGGGTCAAATTAAGGAGACTTTACACTTCATGTTTGCATCATTAGCCATAAGACTGTTTTGTGTGTGCACGACTGTGTGTCGAGGGAGGAGGAGAGGCTGCAAGATGGGGCAGACACAAAGCTGTCATCCACCATGTGGTGCATCCCGTCACTGAATGGAGGCACAGCAGGCTAGGAACAACATTTCCAGTTCTTTTGGGGCTGTTGTCATGTGGATTTCGGCTGGTACATAGTTGTTTGGAGGTTACAGGTGCTACCTAGAGCTGAGGAAGAAGAGTGCGCTCTGAGCCTAGTCTTTTCTCTCCTGGTAGCCTATTGTTATCGGACAAATGACTGAGAAGAGATGAAGTTAGAAATCTCTTGAGCATTCATTATTTTTGATGGGATGACAACCACCCCAGTTCCTTGTTCTCACTACTCATGCTGTTTCCTGTTATTTTTTGAAAACATAATTTTTCTATGTGTAAAGTGTATTGTACAGCGTGAACTTTTTTATACAAGTAGTTTGTTAGCAGGCTTTTGATAATCAGATGTGTGTATGGAAGACTACAAGCATGCAGTCCTATTTTCTACAATAACAAGTAATCTTCTAAAAATGGTGCTGATTTTACTTATGCAATTTTTGACTATGACTACATTTTCCTAATGAATTATTTATAGAAATTGTTGAAAATTAAGGAGAAAACCGTAAGACCTTCTTTTCTATGTAAGATTGTTCTTAATGACAAGAAAAATTCTCCTGCTAATCAGTGTTTAGATGTGTGGGATATTGCTGGAGAACTGTTGCAGTGTCTCTTTAGCAAATGCTTTGTGCTGCTACATACAAAGTAACGATTTATCTAAAAATAACACTTTCATTGTTCCTCCCCCCCTAAACCCATTAATAGGTACTTTAGTATCATGCGAGTTTTCATAGTTTAATCCCTTTTCAAAAGCTTTTCAGAATAAAAGCTCTAAATGGTCCTCAGTATTAATTTGATGTGACTTCTGTACAATATGGTTTGAAACTCTCAGAAGCACATTTTTACAGCTTACCCTTTTTCACTGGATCAGTGTGTGGAAAATACCAGCTAAATGTTTCATGGAGTCTCTGCTGTAAGCCTTTTTTGTTGTCTTGCAGATGCTATAGCTTTCTAGTGATTTTTATTTAGTACCATCATTATTAGATAATACTTAAGCCAGATCAAAAACTCTACATATATTATTGTTCATTGAATTTAAAATTTTGGAAATGTCACTTAAAACATAATTTAAAAAAAAGTTTTGTTCTGTCTCTTGAATCTCATTTGGTGAGAATTTAGCTTCAACAGTAAACTATGCATAATAAATGGTGATTGAGTTTAATGTAGTCTGTGTTTGTAGTCAGTCAGATTTTTGTTTACATCTAGACAGGAGCAGCTGGCTTTAGGGCTTTGGACACCATAAATAATTACATTTTTAAAAGCTCAGCTCTCAGTGAAATATTCATATGATGTATCTGAGGAAGTAACAAGGAGTTATTCAAAACTTGTTCTGCCAACTTCTTTATCAAAATAGGAATGTGTTTTCTGTCTGGATCGCAGTATGCATTGTGACTGGTGAATCTTGACTATCTGGTCCTTTTCATCATGTATGTCTTCTGTGATGATTTTTTTTTTTTCTTCAGAAACACTGCCTAACTCTGGAACAAGAGAGTTACAATAGTAACAAATGGGGTGTGAGGGTGTGTATTTTGCTTTGTTTTGTTTTTTCCTTGGTTACCCCAATTTTAAGGCTTTTGCGTAAATTAGTATCAGAAATGAAGTGAATGTAAATTTTATGATATAAGCCTATTTGAAGATGTTCAGGCTGATCTGAGCTCTAGGATCAGAATAATATGGGATTCAGAATGTCACAGATTTGGGTTCTTTATTACTCACTTTCTTCAGTCCAAAGAGAACTCAGTCAGTTGACTATAGAAGCATTTATTCCAGGTACTCTTTGCCATGCCCAGGTAAAATAGGGTGTCAATAGATATTTTTATATTAAAGAAAACTTCCATCACTGATTTGTAGTATGCTGTCTTTCTGACTGAACGTTACATGTATATATTTAACACATACCAGTTTATTTTTTTTTCAACTTGGCTACCTTCAGAAAGATATTTAATTTTATAACTTCAGCATCCTGCAGACTGGAGAGATGACCTTTACAAAATTGTAACAAACTGAAATGAAGAATCATAGTGGTTATGAAATAACTCCCATAACATAAAATATATTTTATAGTCTGGTATTTTGTGATTGATAGGCTGAAAAGTGCTTTATTATTTCTTCAGAATTAAACTAATTAACACCTTCCTATGCTGGGTAAAAGTCCCCTTTGCCTTCTTACTAGATCCTTTTATTATAGGGTTTTTTTCACTTTATATGCTTTGGAATATAGGTGGTCTGCAAGAAAAAAACAGATTTCACAGCTGCAGTGCCAGAATTTACAGATTGAAGGAGAAGTGGGCTTATTGTCACTGAACATTAGCAGTCATTAGTTCCTATTTGTTTGCTAGAAAACACAATGATAGAAAAAAAAAATCAGTTCTATGTTTGAGTAGGGTGTTTTACAGCTATATATATGTATGTAAATTAGATACAACCTTTGAGCTCGGGAAGTTATCAGAGTGGACTTTAGTGTCACAAACCTTCTGCCCTCTCTACCAGGATTTGTATAGCCACAAGAGGAAAGAAAGCAGTATGATTTATGCATCTGTGTAAGTTTCTGGGAGATCACCCAGTCACCATTTCTTGCCTGTGTCACAAAGATCTGAAGGTGTGAATGGTAATCAGGCTGTTCAAGTAAAGCCTAAAAATTTCTGTCAGCTACAAAGGCTGGAATTTTATATAAACAGATTCAGAACTTTTATAATGTCGGGAAATAAATATTTCTTCTTAATTACAGTAAGCCTATGCTGCATGAATTCTTAAAAGCAATGAAGCTTTAAAGTCTACTAATCTAAACTTTGAGATTTCCTGTATCAGTGTGCACATTTTTGCTGCTATTTAGTGTTATACAGATGTTTTCCCCATTGTAAAATTTATATTTTCTTCTGTTTGTGTTGGTGCAAAACATAATGTCTATCTGTATGAAAATAGAAAGTTATTTGGATTCTTATTGTAGCAAAGTCACCATATATGTTCTTGGTTTTGTTTTGTTTCTCCTTCTTCTAACATACAAAACCATTTACTAAACCTAGTTTTGCTGTCAGAGCAACTTCAGTTTAAAATTGATTACATAGTTATCCAGAGGAGGATCAGATGCCAGCTTTATTCCTTTCAGAAGGCCTATCTACACTTTTTGTGTATAATGAATTTAGTTCTCTTGAAAGATGCTGGATTGACAGCCCTGAAGACCAAAGTTCTTTATTTATGCATGAGCAGCAACAGTTCTGCCTTTCCCACACTGCCCTCCTGATATGTTTCACCCATGACCTGAAGGATCCCTCTTAAGGGTGACAGCTTAGTAGCCTTCATACCCATTCACTCCTCCAGTCCTCTGCTAAGCGTGCCAACAAGAATGCCAGGGTGGTGGTGCCTTTTTGCTGAAAACATTTGATAACTGCCTTTCAGGTCACAGTGGACATCTCATTTTCCATATATTATTGAACAGCAGTCTGAGGGTGATAACTTACAGGCTCTTCAGGGTAATGGCAAGGTAGAGATCTTAGGGTAATTAAAGGCAAGACCAGGATTTCGTTCAATTACTGTATATAGTCTAGTAAATTAGAGTCAAGTTCTCTAGCCCATTACCAATTTCCTGATTGAACTAGTCCTCTAGGAGTTTTTACAGCACTACTAATGTTCCTCAGACCCTCTTCTTTTCCGCTCTGAAAGGAAAGAATGCTTTCTGCAAGCATCAGTCACAAATAGCCCAATTTTCTTCTGGCTTACAAAATGCAAAGCATAGCTAATTTGATAGTGGATGGTACCAAGTTTAATTTGACTCAAAGACCTCATGGGCTAATTGAGTATGTTTCTGATCTCATTTAAGGTAAAGTAAATTTAAATTCCGTTTGAGTTATGTTAGATACATGTGAGCATAAGCGCCGTACTTGATTCCTTGTGTGTAATTTATGTGTTGGATGTATGTAGTTAGTCCTTTATGAGACATAAGACACAAATGACATGCAGAATTATGATGGATCAAATAGTGTGGTGCTAACAGAAACTCTGACTTCTTCCCTGCAATAAAGTTATTTGTCATATTTTGCATCAGCAATACATTTATACTGGAAATACGTGCTCAGTGCATCTGAGTTGTGATTCAGTTGCCCACTGTTGTGTATATTTCAAGAAAAATGTACCAGGAGTTTGATTTTATATTTCTAGTTATTCCAGAAAGTAACACAAACGTGTTTAAAAAATTGACATTAGAAAAAGAAGGAAAAAAAGTAAATGTTGTCGTATGCCAAATGGGCATCTTTTCAGTGTTCAGGGGAGTATTGAAATATTCCAAGCTCTAAATTAGAATACACAAGCCTGTGCATATGAAACGGTCCACATATGAATTTATTTTTGAATTCTTAATGGATGATTTGGGGGTTTGAATAGTATGATAATTCAGTTATGTATACATTAAAATCATTAAATGAAAAACATGTTTCTGTATTTCAGAATATGAGAACCTACATTGTATACACCCAGCTACATGCAAAGCCCTTGTCACGTTGGTGAAGGTTATCCATGGCTCTTGTGGGGAAAAAACTTTCCATTTCAGCCCAGTTGTTTAATATTTGTCAAAATTACTGTGTTCCTAGAAAACTGTATTTAAAATAACCCAAAGTTTAAAATGAAATAATTTTTAAACAATCTTGTTCAAATTTGGAAAATATTTTTCATTTACTTAAAACGTTTTAAAGCAACAACCAATCTCTTTGTGAAAAAGCCATCCAGCTAGAAAAAAAAAGTAGACAAAAAATCAATCCCAAAATAATTATCTCAAGGGATATAATCTTCTGAAAAATACATTTTATTTGAGAACATCACTTCACACAGTTGTTTATAATACTGAATTATTTTAGGAAAAGTGTAGAATCTTAACATAATAATGAAATCACATGGCTCTGCTGTAGTGCCCATAAATTATTTTTCTCTCCCCTGTGCTCATTAATAAAAAACTAGGGGAAAATCTAGAAAAAAAATCTGCCTTAGTTTCTGGACACTGCATTTCAGGAAGGAAATAAATAAGAAAAAAGTAGATTTTAATTTTATATCAAAGAAACCCTTGAGGTGGAAAGTTAGGGAAAGCTGCATGGGTTTGTAGCACACAAAATGTCGCTTGAATTTTGCTGCTCAGTAGTTTGATATACTCATTTGCTGATGCGAAATGACGAGGGCTTAGAAAGCAGGGTTTTGTTTTTTAGCTGTCTGTAGACCTAGTGGGGCCTTACAGAACCCAGTCAGCAGGTCATTAACTCTGGAGAAAACAGCTTGCATTAATATGCTCTAATCCGGTATAATTAGTCAAATTACTGCACGCCGACCGGCTTGTCATGTGTTGTCAGATTTGGCATGCAGGCAGGATCGCCAGGGTCCCTCTGGAATGCCACCCTGGATCAGGGAGAAGGGCTCATTTGTAGTACTGTGGATTTCTTGATGAGGAGAGCAAACGGTATCAGCAGCCATAGCCTTGCAGAAAAGAAAAGAAAGAAAGAAAGAAAAAAAGCAAACAAACAAAAAAATCTGTAATTTTTTTTGTTGAGAAATAGGGAATTCATGTCATGGGAACTATTTATGGTTGATACCTACTGTTAGAAATAGAAGCTGTTCAGTTGCTTCCTATATGTATCTAACAAAACTGGAGATCCGCTGTACTATATAAGATTAGCATTCATAAAAAGATTTAAAATAAATAATTACAAGAGGATCAGCTACAAATTACCTACCACACTGTGACACAGATTATTAAACCACCAGCGTGTGTGGGTGCGTGTGTGTGTGTGCTTGTGTGTGTGCATGTGCCCCTTTTTCCAGTAGGGGAGGAGGTTATTAAACTATAAAAGGGCCATATTAGCATAAATTTACAAGAGCTCTTGTTCTGGCGGCATGATAAAAACCTGTGTTACCTTTGCATTAACACTGAATTGCTTGTTGTGCTTTTGGCAATGACAGATAAGTCAGTGTAATTCCCCATCGCAACGGAAATGATGCTCCAGATTCCAAACGCATCCTGAAGATGTCACTGACAATAATCTTCAAAGAACGGCCAGTGAAAGTGGGCTGTATGTTTGCAGGATGATATACTGCAAATGACAGGAAGAATTATGTGAGTGAAGACGAATCTGTAACATATTATTAAGCAATTTCACGAGAATAACAGGGATAAAAGGATAATGGATGAGGGTGTCATTATTACCTTCATGTAGAGGGAAAGCAAAAGCAAAGGTAGAGAGACAAGATTAATTGAGGAAGGGTGAAGCATTCATTGCTCATCAGCTCTTTTGTACTCTCTGCTCCTGAAATTCCAGACAAAAAAAAAAAAAAAAAATTGCTCAGGGCTGCATTTTAATGCAGCTGGCAAGACAGAGCTGAAAACTGACAGGGCACTTTTTAGTCACCTCCCTGTTTCCATAAACACACAACAGCTATTACTCCTGGAGTCTTCCTGTGGTCAGAACAGTAAACTGGTGGGATGTTGTTTTTTTTTTATTGCAGCTACTATTTTTAATTGTGCTTCCAAACTCGGCAGTTTTATCTGTTGATGGTGTGGAACTGAACAGGTCGTTCCGTACACATTGTTTGCATTGCACAGTTGCAAATGTAAGCAGACTGTACATAATAGATGTCAGCAGAAGGGCTTCTTCTGAACAGAAAGGCAAGCTGGAGTGTCCTGTAACATTAGTGACAACATAAAATTATGTCAAGGTATCAAGGTTTTACTAAGTATTAATATATAAGATGAAAAAAACAGGAAATCATCTGACAGTTGTGCAGACCACTCCTTCAATGTTAACTCAAGTATAATTCCCACTGAAGTCAAGTTTTGCTTTCTGAGAGAGTTATCACTGGGTCAATAATTTCGATTACCAGCCTTATTTTCTCTATGCTCTCCAAGTAGCAGCTGGTTTTACTGCAGAATGTAGTTCTTAAAGTATTCCATTGGCTTTTAAAATCTTGGTATATAGTACAATTTTTAAAAATTGTTTAGATATTGTATAGATATAGAATGTTTTCCCCTGATCATGACATTTTCTCTGTGTACATGTTAATTTCAAAAACAATGTCAGGGACCTGGATAGTTAAGGACATATAACTGTTTGTATTCAGAGAATGGAGAATGTATTCAGAGAATGGATTCTGGGGTTTAAGCCTTCATAGGTTAAAAAAAAGTATTCAGCTTCCTTGATTTTATTTTCTGTGATTATTTCAGATAAGGAATGGTTTTGATGAAGTAAAGAGAGCTGCTTTCTTTTCTTAACTGATAAAAATTATTCCAAAGCTTTGACACCAAAAGAAAGGGAAGGAAATTAATTTCTCAACTGATCTCTGGAGGAAAAAAAAACTTTAGTACTGTATGGGAGACAGATGAAAACCTGCAGTTTGACAAGAAAAAAGTAGTGGGGAACATGCCTCAACTGATTGTTGCTTCTAGTACTGAAAATTGGGTTTGATTTTGCTAAAGTGTGTATTTCTTTAACAGAACTGTTCACATATGGTAAAGGGCATATACAGGATTTCAGAAAGAATAGCTAAGGTCAACAGCACAGACTCAGTCACTGGCAGAGTCTGAAACTAAGACACTGGGGAGAAGGATTTTTTCTGTTACCTCATGCGTAATAGCAAGATAAACAGAGAGGAGTACTGGACAGAAGTGGGTCAGGAGCTGGGTTAGGTTGGGAGAGGGCTGCATTTTATTGTGGTGGGTTTATTGATCATTGAAAATAGGTGTGTGAAAGAGCAGACAGCAATTTTGTTCAGTGTTATGCTTTGATATATTAGCACAAGAATATAAGAAGGTTGTTTCAGCAGAGCAAATGCTCTGCTGCCTGGGAATCGAATGATGCTATGAGGAGCCTCACAGGACCAGAGGACTCTGTTAAGGTTGATCACAAAGGTTTTCGTAGTAGTCTACATGAGCTCATGCTTAGGTCTATCACAGTATCTATCACAATAATCTGCTTGAACAATGTAACTCAGAATCTGGGTCATCCTACAGGCAGAACACATTTCTGTGCTTGACCGTTCAGAATCTTCCTTTTTGTGGATTTTACATGTTCCTAAGTATATAGTACAGCTGTTATGTTTAAAAGTCTAAAATAACTTCCATTATCAAGAAATAGTTATCAATAGACAATGGCAGTGATCAGATAACTTATGTGAATTTTGCTATTTATGTTCAAAGCAATTGTTGCTAAAGCAAATTCAGACTGCACAAGATACCTGACCGGAAACATTCATGTCAGTCTTGTATCTTTTATTTTAAATGTAAATTAAAAATTGTATTGACATGTTGTGGTGATTTGACTGCAGCACTGATGCTTAGTCTGCTTAACATCAGCAAAATCTTTTCCAGAACATACGGTAAATTTTTGGCACTATGAGAGGATGGGTAGGTTATGGTCCTAACACCCACCTCTTTCTTCCTGAAGGGAGGGAAGTCAGTCAGTCCATCGTCCCTACTTTTCCCCTAGCTTGGCCTATTCTGCTCCAGTGTTCACCAGTGTAATGTCTTGTAATAAACCCCTGCAGAACTGACCAAGAATCATTGAGAAAGTGGGAATCTAATTGTGTTCCCCTTGTCCCATCACTGCTCAGTTTGACTTTATTGAGCCTGTGTATTAGATAGGGGGAAGAGGTAGAGAAGAAAGCATTTTACCTCCAGAGATTTTATTTTGCCATGACTAGCAGTGCTCAAAAGAGCACGGTGGAATTTTTAATGACTCTGTCTTTAACCTAAGCCACCAAGAAATTTATTTAGCTTTGCTGGTAAAATGCAAACAAAACCAAATTTGTATTTTTTCTCTACTGATTGACCTACCAGTCTACTGAAAATTCTGTACATTTCAATTTTACCATATCAACATGTGGCATACACTTCAGGTGGCTTACAGTTACTGGTGATTATGTTCAACCAGGAGAGAATCCAGCTTGACAATGAGATTCTCAGATTAGGTTGCTTGACTCATCATTATAAAAGAACTCTCATTCTGTTACACCCAAACTTTTCATATGTGGCCTGAACCAAGCAGGGTGGAACACACTGACTCTGCAAAACTGGCTTTATCAAAAGTTTTGGACAAGTATCTGAACTGATGTGTTCATATTAAACAGAGGAGTAACTCTTGCCCAGGGAACCAGAGGGATGTTCTGACAAGACATAATGATGCCTTCATTATATGACATCACCACCTTTCAGGGTGTTTTTGCAGAATGCAGCAGTATTGTAAAAGATGAAGATATTATGGTTGTGTTTTAGCTATCCGATGTCCCCTCTTTTTCTTTTATCACCTAATCATTTGAATAGAGTGATGTGTTCACTTTCTTTCTCTCTCTGCCATTCGTTGTGCTTAGGGCTGTTCCCTCTGCTTTTTAATGATGTTTCTCCAATCAGAGTTCATTTCAATCCAAAGCTATTGAAATTAGTAGAAAGACCTGAAATTATTTCAGTGGGTTTTGGATAAGGCCCAGTCCTCCTAAAGTCAAGCAGCTCTGCAATTCTGATTAAACCTTTTGCAGCTTAATGTCCATGAAAATCCTCAGACATTAGTAGGTTCCAGAGGCATGAAATTACAGCCTCATCTGAATGGGGACATTTATCATGGAGGAGAACTCAGATACTTTATGAATACAAGTTCCAGCTAACTCTAATTGTGCTCTTATTGTGTTGTTGTTTATACTATCAGGAGTTTTACTTGAAATATTTGTTGAAATACATGATATTTCAGCTCAGTATTTTAAATTTTCCACCTTCTTGCCCTCTAGTGGACAAACAAGCTCATTATTGTGAGAGCCCAACAAGACTGGGACAGAGAAAACCCGTGAGTGGGTTTTCTTCTGTACCTGATGTTTGCATGTGATCTGATGTTTGCTGGGATCTGTTTAGTTTGTCTCTACTGAGGTAGGAAAACGTTGCTTCCTGGTGTTATTTGGTGTAAGGTCATAAAAAATTGGAATATTTTTAGGAGTATTTTGCCTGATGTTATAAATAAAGATCCCAGCAGGACCAGACTGAATCTTCCATATTCTTAGCTTTTAACAATAAGTTTGAAAAGTCATATATGTTGGTTAATTCCACTATAAAATGACAAAAAGTATTTCAAGTGTTTTGGTTTTCATAGAACTAGTTGACATTTTCCATTGTAAAAATTTTATGTTTTTTCATAAATATTAAAAATACACAAAGTTCTTCTACTAGTAGAGGAAGCTGTTCTGACAGCAACCAACTGATTTTTTTAAAAGCTCTTCCAAGAATAATGCTCTTACTAGATTTTTTTAAAATACAGCTTGACCACCTTATTCTTCATGGTAAATATGTTACAATGTAATGATATAGAAAACTCCCGTCAATATTGTGCCTTGCATTGGAAGACTGGAATGGCCAAAGAGAGGGTTACTGTTTTTATGGCCTTGTTTTGTTTGTGTTTTGAAATCTTATAAATGAATGGACTCTTAAGGATAAGTGGTTATTACCAGGAAGGAAAAATGTACTTATCTAGTCCTTTTCCTGAAGCAAATAGGTGTTTCTTCTCAACAGTTCCTTATACGTGAGTGAAACACTCTTCCATGGGAAAAGCAAGAAAGGTCACTCTGTAGGTTCCTGGTAGTGGGCACCTGTGTATAAAAACACATTAGGACTCTCTGAAGTATTTCCAGGTTCTACTTAAAGCTTCCAAAGGTAACAGCTGTTTAGAGCACTCACCATTTTTGCAAACAAGTAAAAAACCAGCATTAATATTTATAATAGTGAACAGATCTTATTTAGATAAGATACTGCTTCTAGAGAGATGATATAAAACTTTATCTTATATATTTTCTGTGGTGTTAAAGTTTTAAGTTATTTATGCTAATTTATATAAAATAGATTCTTCTGTCGGCAACACTAATACAGCTCATTCAATTATTTGGTGAGATAGAATAAAAATAAATGTAGGAAAAATTCCCTCCATTTCAGGCTTCCTTTCCCTAATTTTGCTATATCTTCATTTTGCCTAATGGGTTTTGGCAGAAAAGACAGGCAAGTGGTTGTGGTAATTATGCATTGCTCTCTGTTTTGGAAGTGTATCCTCATCCTTGTCTCAGTTTCCTGTTCTGTTCTCAAAGGAGAAACACATCTTTTAGCTAACATTTTAGACTACAAAATGGAAGAAATGCAAATAATCAAAAGAAATAATGCTTTTTAAAGAGGATTGTGCAGCTTGGGCATGTACAAAAGTGCTCAACTGCTACTACATTCCAAGTGGATGTATAGATTTAAATTACTTCTGTGTGCTTGACAGAGGTAGCTAAAAGTGAATGTAACATTATCATAAGAAATGGTGATTAACATTAAATTTGGATAGAAGAAAGTTGGATGCTTATCATGATAGGAAAAAGGTTAATATTTTAAAGTGAGGCTAAAGGTTGACAGGAGAAAAATTGAGTTAGTTTGCAAAAAAGAAATTTGTTTCTTTAAGTGAAAATTGGGGTCAGGAGGCCAGAGCTCTCTGCTTCAACATGAATGAAATAAATTAAATAATACTACCATAAAGCAGCAGTGTATAAGCTAATGATAAAATAGTACATTGTAGTTTTAAGAAAGATACTGTCTAAGAGGAAAAAAAATTGTAGAAATGCTGTTTCAGATCACTGGGTTTGTTGTTTTTTTTCTTTATTATCACCATTGTTTTCAAGGAGAAGAACTGCTTTTTCAGTTGGAGTCTTTTAAAATTATGTGGTACCTTTAATTATTAACAAATATGATCATGCTGATGTTCAGAGAAAATTACAATTTTAATAATTATATTCTTTCTAGCAGAAATTTCTGGCATTTCAGATGGATGCACTGTTCAGTACCACTTCATGACCCAACTAGTGTGTGATATTCGATGACTCTCCATCTTAAATCAACAGGAGTTGACTTTGTTTCTTTGTTCATTGTGTAGTAGTCCCTGTGTATGTGAATAAAGATAAGATATTGCATCAATCTGTAACTAGTCATATGAAAACACAAAATAGGAGATAGATTATCTATCATCATTGCCCTTCATCTTATCAATGTATGCCTTCAACAGGCAGAGCTGGGCAGCTAGTTTACCAGTATAGCATACCTCTGTTTCTCTAATAATAAGCATCTTTTCTCCATTCTCTTTATAACTTTAATAAAAACAAAACCACTTAAAAAGCCCAAGAGCTCACCCAGCCTCTCCAGGTTTCTTTTTTTCCTGCTTTCTAAAGGATCTTTGCAATGAGTTTTGCAGGCTGGGGTCTTGATGGGGAGTTTTAGACTTTGGTGGAAGGTTCAGCACTTCTTGCTGGTATTGGCAGTGGGTGCTGCATCCAGTTTCAGTTTCTTTTCTTCTTTTTCATAGATCTAGTCATAGTCTTTAAAGTATGAAAGAGACGATTCCTTTTCTCTTCCCAGGAAGGTAATACGATGCCTAGTTGAATACCTAATATCTCAAAGTGGGGAAAAAAATAAATCTGATTAGTCTTCAGGTTAAAAAAAGGATTAATACATCTTACTGATTTAGAACATCTCATCCATAAAGAAACATCAGGGTGGCCATGGCTTTAGTCAACATATATTAATGCAGCTGAATCTAGATATTACCCTTCCGTCTGGGGTCATAGTTTGTTTTAAAAGAGTTATGTATGAATTTTCTCTAAATTGTAGCAGAGGGTCATGAATTAGTGTCTAAATGTGGGCTTGACAAGATTATTATAGTCCGTATTTCATGCCAGAAACAAAGATGAATAGAGATAGCAAGCTTTTAAACAGACTTTTTGACATCTATAATGTCAGCAGAGAATGAATGAATGGCAGGATACAATAATAAATCTTCATTTTTTATTATTTTATAGAGGTTAGATGGGCCGACTCTCATTCATAATTTCTTCCTAAAATAATTACTAAGTACTACATGAACCAGTCATTTTCCATCCCAGTTACATTCCAAATAATGCAAATTCTTTACTAAGAGGTACATATTAAGACACATATACTAGAATATACTTTGATTTATATATAGGAGTGGGTAGCTTACACTTAATAACACTTTGTACTTGTATTTTAGCTGAATGTGTATTTTAAAATAATTTTATTTGTGTCTAGACCTGATAAGTTGTTTTAATGATTGTTGAGGGATGTACTTTTGTTTATTTGTTTGTTTGAAAAATAATTTTCAGCCTCTCTGGATTTACTGATTATTAGATTTCTGGAGCATAGATCTACATTAGCAATTTTTGATTATTAAATTTCTGGAGCGGGGATCTGTGTTTTCTGAGCAGGGGTCTAGGCAATTTTTGAATGAGAAAGCCAGGATACTTACCAGTATACTACTGCCTTTGAAGATACATGCTCAAGATTTTTCTTTTTGTTTATTCATAGTCTGTGTGTTAATAGGAAAGAGCTACCAATGTTGAGGCTTTGGGCTCTAATACTTTTTAAAAATTGATATTCCTAGGTATGAATATTCATTTCCATTTCAGGAGCACAAACAGTCCCACCATTAGTACTTTGGCAGGTTTTGCCCAAATAATGATATAAACTCTAGAGTGATGGCTATGAAGATATAATATTCAATGAAGCCAGTTTCTTTGAAATAATAAAACCACATACTATTAGCCCTACATTTTTGTAAGTGTAGCTTCACCATTGGTTGCAGATATTTTTATATCTATATATATATATAGATATATTGAAGAAGACTGTATACATAGCAATAAATGCAGCAATATTATATCCAGGTACCGCAAATACTGTCTTATTTTCACTTCTTCTGTGACTACTAGCATCAATGTTTTTGTTGGTCTTCTTTTGCTAAAGGAAAGACAGAAACTGTTCCACTAATGGAAACCAGCATGAAGTGCTAGTAGCTTTTAAAAATGGTGTGGTTCCCCCCCCCCCAAAAAAAAAGGGGTA